>CM042551.1:2182500-2187500 GCA_023630585.1 Cranoglanis bouderius | reverse complement strand
TGCCAGTGCTACCATTCCCAGCAGTGATGATTACTTCATCACCTCCCCCCTCTCCAAGCCGCGTACTGTCCAGGTATCTGGACAGGTAATCGATCCCTAGGATCTGCCTCCCAGAGTGATGACGTACCTTAAAGGTGTAGGGTTGGAGGCCCAGGTAAAATCTTGTCAATTGGGTGTTGTGATCTATAATTGAGTGAATAAATGTCAATGCTTAGTGGTCCATCTCCAGGTCAAACTCTCTCTGCAGGAGGTAGCACCAGAGGGCTTCCAGGGACCTCTTAATAGCAAGACACTGTTTCTCGAAGGTTGACTCCAATTCCATTCTTGGAAGCATCCACTTGCACCAAAAACATTTGAGAAAAGCAGGGCTTTGTAAGACCTGGAGCATATCTTCTCTTAAACTGGAGCAGATCTTCTCTTTCAAAGGTTTAAACATGCCTTGCAGTCCACAGTCCAAACTACAGGGTTCTTTGCAGCTTTACTAAGCAAGTTTGTCAAGGGTGTTGCAATCGTGGTGAAATGAGGGATGGATCTGTGGTACCAGCCCACTAGGTCCAGGAAGATCTCACCTCCCTCTTCGTCCTGGGTCAGGGGCTGCATCGAACTGCTTCCACCTTGCCCACCTGTGGTCGCAGTTTGCCATTGTCCAGATACTACCCTAGTTAACTGGTCTCTTGTCATTCCCACTTGCACTTCACCACGGTCAAGGACAGGCCTGCTGCTTGGATCCTCTACAGGGTCTGTCGCAGATGTTCCAGGTGGTCTATCCAGGTGTTACTGTAGATTATCCCATTGTCCAGGTAAGCAGCAGACCACTCTTCACAGCCCTGGAGCACTCTGTCCATCAGCATCTGGTAGGTAGCAGGCACCCTATGATGTCCAAAGTGAAGGACTGTAGACTGGTATAACCTTAGCGGCATCCGGAAGGCAGTGTACAGCTTGGAGGTTGGATCAAGGGACACCTGCCAGTACCCCTTACAGAGGTGCAGGGTGGTGATGTACTGGGCCTGTCCTATCCTCTCCATCAGTTCATCAATCCTTGGCATAAGGTAGGCATCAAACTTTGACTGGGCATTTAGCTTATGGAAGTCAATGCAGACCTGGATTGATCCATCCTTTTTCGGGTCGATGACCAGAGGACTGCTCCAGTCACTGGTGAAGACTTCACTCCCAGCTGCTTCATTGTCTCAACTTCTTTTTTCGAGGGAACCACAAGTTTTTCTGGCACTTGGTAAGGCCTCTGTCGTGATGGAGTAGGGTCAGTAAGATGGTGGATCAGCTCTGTCCATCCAGGCCTCTGATGGAACAAGGATGGAAACCGGTTGAGGAGGTCTTGAAGATCAGCCCTCTGGGGTTCTGCCAGGTGTTCTAGGGTCACCATTGCAGGCTGACTTTGTGGTCTCACCTCGGGAGCTTGTCCTCCACTTGTCCCTAACTTCCACTACATGGACTTCAGGGTCTGATTAAATCTCTCCACCAGTCCATCAGTCTGTGGGTGGTAAGGACAGGTTCTCAGAGAGGTGATGCCCAGTTGCTGGTGGAGCTGTTTCATCAGATGTGAGGTAAAGTTCGTCCCTTGATCCGTCAAAAATATCTTCTCTGGGATGCCTACCCTGGAGAACAGCAGGATGAGGGCATGAATGACCTTGGGCATAGTGATAGTATGGAGTGGGAAGGCTTCAGAGAATCTTGTGGCATAACAGACAACCAAGATGTATCAATGTCCCGCACTGCTATTTTCAAGTGGCCCCACAGTGTCCATGGTGATGCAGCGGAAAGGGGCAGATATGACGGGCAGTGGATGTAGGGGAGCTCTGCCCCGCTGATGCACAGCACTGGTCTTTTGACAGGTAGGACATTTGGTGCAGTATGTCTTGATATCAGTGTACATTGTTGGCCAGTAAAAGTGTGAGCTGATGTGGGTGTGTTTTCTGCTGAGCCATGTGGCCAGTCCAAGGGACTGTGTGTGCTAGGTGTAAAACTAGGAGACGACAAGACAGGGGAACAACCAAATGTGTTTCATCTCCAGTTTTCACATATAACACATCATTCACAACAACATATTGCTCATCACACAAATTAGACTCACTTTTACATTCAGCTTTGGCAAGCAAAGGCTTCAATGGCTCATCTTCTCTTTGCAATTTACCTATATCCTAAGGGATCCGCCAGCCACTGACCTCAAGACCCTCCGTAGAAGGTTTGGGGTCTGGGGCACCCAGATACCTCACCAAACGTCGGTGTTGGCATGATTTTCTAGGGCTTTTGGTCCTGCCCTGCAACAGACTATCGTCAAAGTCTGGCAGGGGCTGCAGACCCCGCTTGTCTTGGGCCCTTGTCACAACAGGAAATGACATTTAGGTCTTGGTACAGATAACATTAGCATCACCATTTATATTAGTATCAACCAGATCACATAGCACAGGTAAGTCTCTTCCCAGAATCATGTCAACAGGTAAGTTGTCAACTACAGTACAACCACATTTAAACGGTACATCTGTTCTTGCACCCCTACCATTACCTTACCATCATCACAATCATCATTATCATTATCTTCTTTATCAGCTTCATCATTATTATCATCACCACTATCACTATTTTATCATCTTTATCATCCTGTTAATTATCATCATCCTCATCGCCACCACCATCTTCATCATCAAAACCATTATCATTATTGTCATCAGTCCTATTTCTCATCATCTTCATTATCATCATCATTGCCATCACCATTTTCATCATCTTCGTCACCACCATTATCATCATCATCATCATCACCATCACCACTACCAGTATCTTCATCATCATCATCATTACCATCATCTTCATCATCACCACCTGGTGGTTTAATATTGTATTATCGTTCTTACTGCTTTTATTCCACAAGACCACATTTCTGTTTGACTTATTTTGAAAAATGGCATCAATGAACATCTCCTGGTCATGGACTCGACTGAAAACTGAGTTTTGTTATTCAGTGAAAAGAAAAGAGAAGCAGATCTGCACTCACCTGTCCACTGGAACACCTGAAGTGCTTTTCACAGCTAATCCAGATGGATCTAGATGACCTTTGACCTCGGGTCCTAACCTTCGGCCCTCAGCACCTCCATAGAACCAGGCGCCTGACTTGGTGAGGATTTCTTGTTGTTTTCGGCACAAGTTGCACACCCACATTACCTGCAACACAAAGGACCGGAGGTTTTAGAAGAAAATATCTGATATGATGGAAATAATTACATATTTACAAGATTCTTTATATTTCAACGCTTATTATGTGGAATGCTATGAATGATTTATTTCAGAGTTCAGTAATGAACTCTTCCAATCTGTTATTGTTTTTTTTTTTTTTGGGGGGGGGGTTTTGGTTTTTTTTGTGAAAAATTTTTACTCTGGGAGAGAAACAAGCTCTTAGATTCCAGGGAGTTGGAGAAGCTGACACTAATGAACATGGAAATAAATCTAGCAATGCTACAATAAGCTACATTTATCACCCATTAGGGGTGTTATCTGTATCCTGTATATGTATTCGGATTTGCACCTGAAGTGGGCGTGGCCTAAGATGGATTTTTTTCCTACCACTTTAGTATAAATCGCTAGCGGTAGAAATGTCAGCAGTGTCAGCATGGTGTGTGAATTCTGACTCAGACAGTTCCTCAACCTCAGCTACATCACTCCAGTTCAGAGTCGGTCCTAATTTTAAAAAAGTACCTAACTAATTTAAACCGCCGTGACCCTGATCAGGCAGGAACTAAGGATGAATGAATGAACACCGTAAATGCATCACACAGCATCGCACGATCAGGTTAAATTTCACGTTAACGTTCAAGTTCATGTTCACATTAATGTTAATGAACATGGCCTTCGTATCTGGCCGCTCACTTGCTCTCGTCTGAAAGTAAAAACGTTTTGTTGCTCCCTGCATGATTCCGGTCCTGATGCACAGTTCAAGTCTCAACATGATGACCTGTGAAAACGTTCTGACAAGCTTTCTAAAGAAAAATAATTTGGATCTGTTCAGGACACATCTGTTCATTCCAGATAATGTATTCATATTCAGTTACATCCTTAATTAACACACTGTATGCTAATAGTGAGGGGCAGTATGTAAGCGTCTGTCTGTCAGTCTGTCTGTCGATCCGTCTACGTTAGGACACTTGAGAATGGATTATTCTCAATAATGTATTATTTAGAACTACAGCCTGATTCAAGATTAAGTGTTTTAAGACTGATTCTGGCTTTTTTAATGTATTATTTATAAAAAATAAAAATAAATAAATAAATAAAAACTGTTTTAAGGTTAATTCTGGATAATTAACCATTTTAAATTTTAAATCTGATTTAATTCCAGATTATTAAGCAGTTTTAAATTTATTTCTGGATTATTAACAGTTTAAAAGTTAATTCTGGATTATTAACAATTTTAAGGTTAATTCTGGATTATTAACCATTTTAAATCTGATTTAATTCCAGATAATTAACAGTTTTAAAGTTAATTCTGGATTACTAATCATTTTAAACCTAATTCTGGATTATCAACCATTTTAAATCTGATTTAATTCCAGATAATTAACAGTTTTAAAGTTAATTCTGGATTACTAATCATTTTAAACCTAATTCTTGATTATCAACCATTTTCATGTTAATTCTGGATTATTAATTCTTGATTAATAAGATTTTTCATACTGATTCTGGATTAATTACTTATTAATTATTTCAAATTCTGAATCCTGATTATTAACAGTTTTAAAACTGATTTTAGATCATTCATAGTATTAGAACAGATTCTAGATTACTAACAGTTTTAAAGCCTCTGACAGATAATGAATAGTTTTGTAAAGTTCACAGTAAAGACAGAACAGAGAATAACAGTCTGAAAAGACAAAGTATAATCTGTGACATACTAAGTCGCTCTGATAAACAGGTAGCTAGTAAAGATAACACTGATGACACATTGTTACTCTAGCTGGAGTTAAAACACACTCGTTTCATACCCATAGTGT
>CM042551.1:2167500-2177500 GCA_023630585.1 Cranoglanis bouderius | reverse complement strand
TGTTATAATCAGAAGAAATTAGAATTATACATAGGTGTACAAATTTACCATTCAGAATGATTCAGAGTTAGAATCAGAATTAAAGTAGAACTACAAAAACAATCCATTTTCGAAGCAGAAACTAAGCCATAATTAAAATTAAAGTTAGGATTATAATCCAAATTTGATTAAATTAAAATCATTGTAAAAATAATTTTTCATTTAAAAAGTGAATGAGAACCGGGAATCTAAATTATATTTGCAATTAATTTCAAGGCAGATAATAAGGGCACTGAATAAAAACGGTAATAGGAATTGGAATTACAGTGAGAGTTAGAACAAGAATCATAGTTTGCTTCAAAAGAAATAAAATTAGAAATAAAATAAAGGTGAAATTCAAAAATTAAAATCAAAATTACAGTCAGATTTAGAAACAGTCAGAAGTTTGAATCAGAATTTGAATTATACTCATAGACGCGGAATAAAAGTAAGAATTAGAATTATTCGGAATTATAATGAGAATAAAAACTGGAACCAGAATGATGTGAATTCAAATCCAAATCAGAATCAAAATGATATGAAGAAGAATCATAATTTTCATCCCAGTTAGATTCAGAATCATTATTAGATTCTCGCAGTAAAAAATTTCAAATTGATTCTGATTTTAATTCTGAATCGAATTTATTTCCGATTCTAATTTAATTCTAATTTGATTCAATTCTGAATCTGATTTCATTCTAAATCTAATTGTAAATCAGATTTTAATTATGACTGCCTCTAATTTTAATGTTACATCGCAATCGCAATTAGAATCTGAATCTTTTCCGGTCCACATGTCCAGTATTATAGAGGAAACTGTTTCAGACGATGAAGCTAAAGGGTATTTCTTTTATTTATTTATTTTTATTATTTATTACTGATCTTGATCATATCCATGCTGTAGTTAAACACGGTGCAGCTGCGTTTGTAGCGTGTATCCTATTCACTGCGTAGCCGCTAATCAGCCTAAACTGGCTAAGGTATCGTAACGCAGCGCCCCATGTTAACCTCATGTTATTCTGAATTTTCCAGACAGCCATTAAAATTATAATCAGAATCAATTTTAGCAAGAAACAAATCAAACAACGGCATTTGAAACACATTGAATTCTTCGCTCTGCTCCCACACACACACCACGTGAGAAAGGAGGGTGTGTCTGAGCACTAAGAATTCTGGGAAATTGAGGTTTTTGTGTACTTACTGAGAAAGCTGGGACATTGGCCCTTTGTTGGGAGACTCCCTAGAAAGATATTTTTATAGAGCTCAGCATGCAGAAAAAACAAAATGATGGACAAAATGAAAATGCAGCAAATTATATTCCAAATGTAATAATAATAATAATAATAATAATAATAATAATAATAATAATAATAAACTCACACAAATGATAAAAATTAATATAACATGAGAACTTAAGAAAAAAAATTAAAACCAGAACAAAACAGAAACAGTAATGAATGATGATGAGTTGTTTGGAAGGGTTTCAAGAAAAAAGCCTCTACTCTCATCCAAAAACAAACTCGAGCGTCTTCAGTTTGCCAGACACTACTGGAACTTCAAATGGGATCGGGTTCTGTGGTCAGATGAAACCAAAATAGAGCTTTTTGGTAATAAACACCAGAGGGGGTTTTGGTGCACACAGAGAGGTAGCCATATGGAAAAGTACCTCATGCCCACGGTTAAATATGGTGGAGGCTCTTTAATGTTTTGGGGCTGTTTTTATGCCAGAGGACCTGGACATTTTGTTAGGATACATGGCATCGTGGACTCTATCAAATATCAACAGATATTAAATGAAAACCTGACTGCCTCTGCCAGAAAGCTTCAAACGGGCCGTGGTCGGATCTTCCAGCAGGACAATGATCCAAAACATACATCAACATCAACACAGAAATGGTTTACTGACCACAAAATCAAGGTCCTGCCCTGGACATCCCAGTCCCCTGACTTGAAACCCATAGAAAACCTGTGGGGTGACCTGAAGAGGAAGAGTCCACCAGCATGGACCTCAAAATTTGAAGGATCTGGAGAGATTCTGTATGGAGGAATGGTCTCAGATCCCTTACCATGTATTCTCCAACCTCATCAGGCATTATAGGAGAAGACTCAGAGCTGTTCTCTTGGAAAAGGGAGGCAGCACAAAGTATTGACTAAAAGGGTGCCAATAATTGTTGCACACCTATATTTAACAACGATATTTTATTGATAAACCTGTGTTGTGTTTGCAGTTGTTTGATATCCATGAGAGCAGAGAATTTTTGTGAATTTTTCAAACAAAAGATCAAAAGGTTAAACGATAAAGACAATTTTTCACAGCCTTCTCTGCTGATATTTACCGAGGGGGCCGATATTAGTGGAGGGAACCGATCATTCTTTACATTGATAACAAAGATGGCAGACAAAAAGCTGATCTATATATAGACCATCGGTTTCCTCCTGTTTCCTATAGAGTGTACCCCTGTATTGCTTGTTGTTTAATTTGTTTTTAAATTTGTACGGTTATTTTAGTTCATCTAGATTTTAATTTGCTGCATCCACGCTAATGATGGCGCTGCGTCGTGTTTGCCTGGTCATCAGTGCGTGTTGTGTAACCCTACGTTCCTACTCGCAAACAACAAAGTGACAGACGATTGTTCCATTTCTACGTACGTGCGGCAACAAAGTGACATGTTGGTGTATATTTTTTAAAAATTCTATGCAAATTAGGTACGACGCTGCAAAGCGACGAATCCAAGCTCGAATAATTCCTCTGACCAGCCGGAAGGAGCTTGTGGTCTGACGTTTCTCCACTTATGACTTTAGTTAGTACCCATTTACTGTTCGATGCATAAATAATAGAAGGAAGGTTTCTGACCACGGTTTCATCTGATCCTGTCATTAAATGTATGTAGAGACGTTAGAGAGAAAAATAAAGCTTGGAAGGAACCAGCAGAGATCGCTGGTGTCTCTGGTGAGTGTATGGAGCTAGCACAGTTAGTTCGCGTTGCTGAGCTAATCCGAGAATGAAGCTAGTATGACGTCGAGTGCATAGCACGTAAATCGAACGTAAATACATGTGTGTAAACTGTATAGTGAGCTGTAGGCTGTACATTTTGTTTTCTATTGTTTATGGACAGGCCACGCCCACAAGAGACAAACTACAAGCGGCCCTGAGCTGTAACCTGATATTGTGAATGTACAGTGGAGCATCACACACCTGAACACTGCTTTAATAAAAACATAACATTTAAGAAGGCCTCTCTCTCTCTCTCTCTCTCTCTCTCTCTCTCACTCGCTCGCTCTCTGCCTTTGGTGTTAAGAACGTAGGAAAGATCTGATACAGAGAACCCAAAATGTAAAAATCTGTCTCAGAACGAGCGTCGTTACCAAACAGCACGGATACACCACGACAGCTGAGCTTTCAGCACCGCACCATCACATCTTCTGATCTGTCGCTGCAGCTTAGCGCTCGGCTAATTCCATCACGCTAATAGGATCTGAGAGGAATAATTAGGCCTAAACAAAATGCCGTCCATTCAAGCGCACGGAACAAGAGGAGCGACGGAATCTCTCGGGAAAAGCACAGCGTTTATCTCATAGTAATAATCAAAATAATAAAGGTCTGATGTTCTGTGATTCCCAGAATGCTTTGCACAATGTCCTCCTTTACTCAATCAGTTTGTAATCTAGTCAGCACCGCACTAGTGTATTAGCTTATGTCGCTTTAATGACAGGTTATGTGTAAAGAATAAAATACGCGGCGTCATGCTGTTATAGGAAACTTATCAACGACGGAATGTTGTGATGAAGTGGAAGCCTCATAGTCTGACTGTTACAAAGCTCTGACACCGGAGACTCCTTCCGTCCGTTACTATAGAGTCCCTGTTACTATAGAAACGATAACGTATATGAGAGCGTGCATTGATATAAACCTGTGATTTGCAGCTGCGCTGCTGTCAGAGCTGCTGTTATAGAGAATTAATCAACACCTTCTGACCAATCACGATCCAGAACTCAACAGCGCCGTGGTGTAAATGCTATTACGTTATACTCGTACAGTTGAATGAACAGATTTACCACTGATTTGATTTACATTATGTTACACAACGTATCTGCGTAGTATTTTAATTTCCCCTCACTTCTATTTTGATTTCGATTTTCTCGGACTGATCTGTTGTTGGGATTCTGCGACTCGAGAATTTTGTTTGCCTTTTCTCATTTTTATCCCTGTGTGTCCTGAGACGTGACAGTAAATCTGAATCTAAATCAAGCTGCCCCTTCGGATGGAAGATGATAACAAGTCCTCCAACTGAAATTTCAGTAGAAGTTAGGATTAGTTAATAAACTGAAACCAGGATTAAACCATGGTTTAGATATGTTTCGAACCGTGTTTAAAGTTTGGTTCAAACCGATTAACCGATAAACTTTAAATCCAGTTCAATCGTAATCTTTCCTGGTGTTAATTCAATACAGTTCCAAATTTGATAAAGATTGTGTTAATCAGTTTATTACTTCAGGAGTCTGATGATACCGTACGCTGAAACGTCGCTGTTGTCCTTCTTTACGCCTCGTCGTTAACGACACACACTGTGTACTCTGCATCCGTGAACCCGTTGAACCTCCTGTTTCTGTGCCAACGAGCCTGTGAAGTGTGTGTGAGGGTGTGTGTGTGTGTGTGTGTGTGTGAGCGTGTGTGCGGTTTCAGGCTAGACTGAGTGACGCTTTGGCAGAAACGCACGAGTATGCACAGGAGCTGCTGCTGGTTTGTGTCTCTGTTTTGTTTTTAACGAGGTCGGCGTCACGACTTTCAGTTTCAGTTCCACTCTGCGTGTCCACCTGGCGCGAGACAAAGTGTGAAAGTGTCAAATAACATTGTGCAAAGGAGGTAATGAGCTTACAGGGATCCACATCTCCTTCACGACGACACACACACACACACACACACCCTGAGCGCCGATTACTAGCAGATGCAAACTGGATGAATGAATCGGAGCTTATTTGGTCGGCGATGTTAGCGTGAACAGAGTTGAGTGGACTGAAGAGATGACGATGATGAGGCTCGAGTTTAAACGCTGAGTGACCTTTTTTGGCATCACCCAGGTGATGAGACGGAGACTGGCGTGGACGACGCTGAGAATCAAAGTGAGAACTGTTGTAAACGTATAACTCTTTACGGTATATCAATAATGCTGATTATCCATCAGTAGATGAGGTACTGCATGTTTTCAGAACTGCACTATACGGCCAAAAGTATGTGGACACCAGACCATCACACCCATATGTATCCATTCCAAAACCGTAGGCATTAATGTGTAGTTGGTTCCCCCTTTGCCGTTATAATGTGCTCCACTCTCTCTTCTGGGAAGGCTTTCCACTAGATTTTGGGGCGTGGCTGTGATTTGTGTTCATTCAGCTACAAGAGCATTAGTGAGGTTGAGGTCAGGCGCAGATGTTGATGTGAGGAGGCTCCGGTTCCAGTTCATCCCAAAGGTGTTCAGTGGGGTTGAGGTCAGGGCTCTGTGCAGGACACTCCAGTTCTTCCAACCTTCTTCCAACCTTAACACACCATGTCTTCATGGAGCTCGCTTTGTACACAGGAGCATTGTCATGCCGGAACAGTGTCTTAGTTCTTAGTGAAATTGTAACGCTACAGCGTACAAAGACGTTCTATACAAATGTGTGCCTCTAACTTTGTGGTAACATTTTGGGGAAGAACCACATACGCACACACTTCTGGCCATACAGCGTATATAAAGCAGAAGACATCAAAGTTTCACCATGTGAAAGGTTTTCGCAGGCTGACACGCAAATATCAACCCAAACATCTCCGTACTGCTTGCTAGGCATGTAACCGAATGAATATAGACACAAACAGGAAGCGCGTTATCCTTTTGATCAGAGGGTGTCCGATCTCGCTGTATGAGTGGGAGGCTTTTATTTTCATGCGGGCGCGAGTGAGTGGGACAGAAACAGACCACGTTTATTAACATTAGCATGAGCGTCTGCTGCTGTGTGACGTATTTACAGCATTCATTCATTCATTCATTCATTCATTCATTCATCCTTAGTAACTGCCTGGTCAGGGTGGTGGTGAATTAAGTCGGGATTAGAACCAACAGAACTCGTTAGAAATGATCGCTTTCTAGTTGAGGACGAACTGGAGTGACGTAGCTGAGGTTGAGGAACCGTCAGAGCCAGAATTCACACACCGTGCTGACACTGCTGACATTTCTACATCTAGGAGGGGGTTTTCCCAGTGTTTCTGTGGTGGTTTTCCCAGTGTTTCTGAGTGGTAGGTCCGTATTTAATTTTTAAAAAGAATAAAACGGTTTCGGCCATGGGAATATAGCGTCACTGAGTTACAACCCTGGCTTTGACACGAGATATAGCCTGGTGCACTAGGCGTCCAACATGAGGTGATTAGTGACTCAGCTCCATCCTCTCTATAGAAAGGCATCACACTGAATATGAATTAATGTTCTTCTACACCCTACATAGTGCCCTAAACGTGTAATAGGGAGCTGTTCGGGACGGAGCCCATTCTGAGCGGACAGCGGCGTGGTGCTGAAAATGAAACACACACACACACACACACACACACACACACACACACACACACACACACACACACACACACACACATACATAGCGAGAGAAAGAAGAAGGAAGAGCCACGCCGGCACAGACGCTACTAAACCCAAGATCCATGACCGAAAATGCGTGTAATTAATAATTTTTTTTTTTTTTAATGAGTGATGAGGAAAAAGGAAGATGGCGCTCAGAGCCGAGCTGCATGAGCAAAGATCAAACCCTCAGCCAGACCTGATCTAACCCAAACCAGCCGTGCAACCAGCTCCACACTGACACCACGCCATAACATGCATGCAATAGATGCATTAGTGAAAGAAGGAGAGAAAGAAATGCAGAGCGCTCCAGTGTGCGTGTGTTTACACCGCGGGACATTTTCTCTCCCAGCCCCGGCAAGCTGCGGTGTTGGATTTCCCAGCTCTAAAAATAACGTTTTAAAGAGACAACACACACACACACACACACACACACACAAACACACACACAAACACACACACACACGATCGATCAGCGTGCTCACTTCAACATGGACTGCTCCTTTTCTTCTTCTTTCCTCTGCCGATCCATGACCGAGAGGATGATCTTCCTCTCCTCCTCGGTCAGGTGGCTCAGGTCCGGCATCTCCGGAGCTGACATCTTTCACACACACACACACACACACACACACACACACACACACACACACACACACACACAGGGTTGAAACATGTCAGAAACACCCAGATATAAGATAATGATTGTTTGACAGAGGTGTGTGATGGAAGCCTGAGGCTCTGCAGAGAAATGCAGTGCAGCACATGGACATCATCAGCTGCACATCTACATCCACATGCTGAATGGAACATCATCATGCTTCCTAAACGCACCATTATAGCACTGTTTACACCTAACACCTGCACTGCATCGCCTTTGAAGTGTGTGTGTGTGTGTGTGTGTGTGTGTGTGTGTGTGTGTGTGTGTGTGTGTGCATGTGGTGAGTAACAACACGGTCATAAATACAAACACAACTCAACCTCTTACCTTTTTTTTTTTTCTTTTTAGCTCCACATCATGACTAATCCCAGTCTAACCCATTTCTACTGCCGTCCTGTGCAGACACCTGTCTCACGCTCATCCATAAAATAAAAAAATAATTTAAAAAATATGCAATATATCAATCCCGAGGCCTTTTTTGATTTCCTTTATTGTTTATTTTTTCCGCCCTCCTCCCTTTTTTGTCTTCCTTCTTCCCTCCTTTTTTTCCCTTTATAACCTCCACCGCGGTTCCGTCTTCTATCTTCTCTCTTCTCTCCTCTCCTCCTGGGTGATCATCTCCCCCCCACACAGATTTCTTAAATGCGGGAAAAATGCATGCAAAAAAAAAAAAAAAAAAAAAGCAGGAAATGGAATAGAATGAAGCGGAATGAAGCAGGTGGGCGGGGCCAGGCGTGCCTACGTCACCAGCCACCCGTGCGGCTGGTTTTATATGGAAGGCCTGCGGGGACAAAACGCAGGATGAATCCTGTCTGGACATCCTGGGCACTTCCCAGTGGGCATACAGTACAGTAGACATGGTGAAGAGGCTCACTAGTGTGTTAGATCAGCTTATTACACCTTATGTAGTGCGCCTAAATAGGGAGCATCAAGTGACATCCCAAATACTCCCCACCTTAAGGTGCGTTCACACATACAGCCATTTTATCTGGAAGTCACCAGACGCTGTACTATGAAATCGCCAGTAGGCGTTCCTACTACTGGTTGCCATAGTAACACGGGTGGAGCAACTAACATTCCACTTTTGACAACAAACCAGTTTTCTTGCTGCTATAATGAAACATTCTGGAGGGCGAGAGGTCTTATATAACATTCACCGGTGTATATACGCATCATATCCTAGAAGATGAAGAAGAACCCGTGTGCGGCAAAAGCGCAATCGCCGAATTAGCTTAGCTTAGCTTATGGCCTTAGCGCATTTAAGGCAAAATAATAATAATGAAACGCACTCTGCACACTGCACCAAGTCCAAGGTCCAAATTTGCATAAAGTCAAAATTTTCTCAACTTTGCCGCGTCGCTGGACACGCCCACATCTAGTCGCCATTGATCGATGTCGCGCATGTCGCCGGAAGTCACCAGCACTCATTGAAAATCAGTGGTCTCCGGTCGCTTTGTCGCTGCGAGTCGCTGTACGTGTGAATGCACCTTTAAACATATAGACCAGTGTTCAGAGATGAGTATGTAGTGAGGATTTAATACTAATAATAATAGCGCTTAAGTGGATAGTTACATCTGAGGTATTCAGAGTTAACTACAGACTTAAAGGTGCAACAGTAAATTGTTTTTATTCCTTACTTGTACAAAAAAAAATAACCTGGGAGCTACAGTATGTAGAACACGATAAAATAAAATAACAACAATGGATTAAGTCGTGCCCTTAGCAAAAGTGTGATAAGTCGCAGAGAAAACCTTCAATGTTTGTTTGGGTTTGGATGCACCTCCTGTCAGTCATTTTATAGACCTTCTATGGGCCACTGGAGATTCTGGGGGCAGAGCTTTTCAGATACTTCACTAAGCTAGTGTCAGGTTCGAATGGGCGTGGGGTGGGGCGTATCACTAATGCTCCTGGGAGTAAATCAGTCAAGCATTTCAACATGACATCACTTCCTGTTTCAAAAGGAAATATGTCAACATACAGAATCAAAATACAAGCCAAGCAGCTATTTCATGAGGACTGTAATGAGTAAATGCATCAATGCTACAATAACATAAAACCCCATTTAAGAACAATGAAAGTAAACATGGACATTAAATGTATCCAAAAGTGTTGTAATAAACTCAATCTTAAATACACACAGAATTAATCATAAATACTAATCAATCTTTGGCATCCTGTAAATATATATGTGTGTGTGTGTGTGTGTGTGTGTGTGTGTGTGTGTGTGTGTGTGTGTGTGTGTTTACATGCTGTGTGCTACATACTGCTTCTGGCTGAAGTTTAATATGAGTAGTAAAGAAATCCAATCGTGTGTTTCCGCCAGTGAATGCGGTCCTGAAGCGCCCCCTATTGGACATATAGCAGAGTACACAGGATGTAGGATGTGATATACTGTATATAGGGTACATTTTGGGGGAAGTAAGTAGGGAGGTGTGTGTTCAGGGGGGAGCAGGAACAAGAGATGGAGAAAATGTGATGCTACTAAATAAATAAATAAATAAATACAAATTTAAAAAAAAAAATTTAAAAAAGGTTGGGGGGGGCGTGGTTTGCGTTGTTATAATCATATCATATTACAAGAGATGCCAAGATTTCTTTTCTTTTTTTTTTTCTTTGCTTGTTTGTTCATTTAATACTAGAATTGATTAAAAGGGTTTCCTTCAGAAATTTCATTTTCAATTTGAACACAAATTTCCAAAAAAGTCTTTTATTATATGTCTAT
>CM042551.1:2027500-2162500 GCA_023630585.1 Cranoglanis bouderius | reverse complement strand
GTGCCTCCACAACATCTGTTTGCTCGACAATTCTGTAATATTGTTTGTGGAAGCATGAAGTTTTCTGAGGCTGTTCGCAGCTGTTCGCACACTCACATCTGTACTTTTCGTACATCTGGAGGAATAAAACCTGTCCATGGGCTTCCTGGTGGTGCAACAGAGACTGCGAGTTTGAACCCTGAAGATGCCACAGCTATCCGTGGCCGAGAGCAACGACAGCTAAATAAGCCGTGCTCTGTGTGTGGGAGGGGCATACTCTCTCTCCAGCCAATCATGGGTGTCTGTGATCTCATGTATGTGGAAGAAGGGGGATAGCGCTTTACTCTGTGCAGTGACACTACATAGGCAGCAGTTCAAAAAGATGCAATGGCTTCAGTTGCCTTGGAGGAAGCAGGTGTTAGCCCACACCCTGTCAGGTTTCTAGCTGTCCTATGATGGGGAGAAAGGTGGTGGGTGGTGGATAGGAATTTGCCAAGACTAAAAATCTCTGTTTGGACGACAAGGTAAAAATGTGTAAGTATAAAACTGATCCTAAAGCGACTGGATTTGTGGTATGATTTCCACACCTCCAAACACGTGAATGTGTACATAATTGGTGTTATGACATCAAAGGTAACACAGATAAAAGTGTTATGACATCAAAGGTAACACACGTTTATTACTGAAACAGTGTTAGGTTTAACACTGTTAAACCACACCCCAACACCTCATCTTAATAAAAGCTGTGCTACTTCTCAGTAAACACTCAGCGAATAAGACGCTACCTGTGGACGTGCGGTGCATGTTGATGGTGGAGTTGAGCTCTGGACTGCCCTGGTCCAGGTAGATGATGGACTCGATGGGTAAGGGCCCCGTGCACTCGGCACCGTTAAAGGTGAAGTACCAGCGGCCACAGCAGGCCGTCTTACACTTGAGCCGGAGCGAGCCGCTGAAGAGCACCCGCAGGGAGCTGTCCGAACGCAGCTTAGTGAACGTGCAGTCCTGCAGGGACGGAAGAGACACACTCACACACCACTTGCACTTAAACAACACACTCACCAACCACGGCTACCTTTCTTTACTAATATTAGTCCTGAATAGTGCGCTCTGATTGGCTGAGAGCTTTTTATTCATCAAAGACTATTTTTAAAGGGGAAAAAAGAAAAGAAAAAAGAAAACGTAAAAAAAAAAAAAAGACTATAAATTAACAAAGACTATTTTGTAAAGGTAAGGAAAAGTGAAAAAGGAAAAGAAAAGAAACAATGAAAACTCACAAGTTTAAAACTAAAATGTAAAAATGTAACTATTTTTTAAATTTTGCTATAAATTAGTGAATTAATGAAAGTTTTTGTTACATTATGAACAGCTCTAAGTGTAGAGTTAATAGTTAGTGATGTGGGAAGCAGGTAAATAATTACAGCGATCTTGCCGAGGTCGATGCCGTAGTTAAGAGCGCTCCACGCACACTGCTTGTAGTTCGGCTTCCACGGTTCCTCGTATCTCTCCATCACACACTCGCCCTTCTCCCCCTTCACCCCGTCACGGCCGGGGATTCCCGGGGTACCAGGAATGCCGTTCACACCCGGATTACCATCACGCCCCTGCACTCCAGGAGGACCCTGTGCACACACGCTGTACTGCAGAGCGGACGAGAGAGAAGATGAAAACGAAACATGAACAAGTACAGAAAAATGGAAAGAATTAAAGAACTGTGACTGACAAGTGAAGACAAAATAAATAGATTGAAATCAAATAGAGGACAATGTGTGAAAAAATAGAAAACAAAAAAATAAATAAAAATATATAGCTGACCAATAAAAAGTGTATAAAGACAAGTAAATCTATTACCATTGCTGAATTCACAGAAGGAAATAAAGTAGTTTCCTTGCAGCTGAACAATGGAAAAGTATTTTATATATATATATATATATATATATATATATATATATATATATATATATATATATATATATATATATATATATATTTATATATATATATAAATAAAATACTTTATTGTGTAATATGCTGCTTTCTTTAATGACATACAAACATTTTTCTGTAACATTTAATTTTGTGCTAGAAAACTAATGTTTGGGAATCTAAAATTTTGTACTGACTTGACTAACTGATGTAGACGTCATAAAATAAAAGTGACATCTTTATGCTTAATTTTCCTCATAACTTAAAATTTAAACCTAATTTTTAAAATTATTTTTCAACACTGAATCTATGACAACATGCATTTAACCATTCAAACTTCTGTTAACCCCATCTCAGGACTGGGGAGGAAACCTGAGTACCCAGAGGAAACCCCGCACCCAAACTCCACACATATGGGGCAGAGGCAGGATTCGAACCCCAAACCCCGGTCGTGCGAGGCAAACGTGTGTGTATATATATATATATATATATATATATATATATATATATATATATATATATATCATATCATATCATATCATATCATATATATAATATATAAAAAACATTTATATATATATATATATATATATATATATATATATATATATATATATATATATATATATATATATATATATAAAAGAAAGTTGAAATTTACTTCTGTGAATATCCAAAAAGAAAAAAAGAAGAAAAAGTTTCCTCATAGTTGAACTAAGAAAATGTAACGGAAAGAAAATACTAATCAAACAATGAAAATATAACAACAACAATAAATAATAATAATAATAATAATAATAATAATAAAGACAAAAAGAGGGGAAGGAAAAGAAAGTTATGGGAAAATGTTTACGGTAATGATCACTGACCAATGAAATTAAAATATATAACAGAAATAAAATTTAAAAAAAAAAAAAAAAAAAAGAAGAAGAAAGGAAAGAACAGAAAATTATATCGGCTTACAGGCAAACAACAGAAATGAAAAATAAAAATGCCACTGATAAATAAATATTAAAGTGCAGAGTTAATTCTGAAAAAAAAAGATTTTGATTGAAAATGACGAGTTCCAGTTATTTCCAAAAAGGAAAAAAATAAATAAATAAGTGAACAATGAAAATGTGTAAATAAAAAGCATTAAATATATAAATAAACAACAAAAAGAAAAAAAAAATGAAAATGTGAATCATCATACAATTCGATCCCCGCCTCCACTGAACACGTCTCAACTCAGAGACTACCCTGTGGATGTTTTAGTCACGTGACCTGACGTGTAAACAAACTCCTGAACTGATGAAGCTCCACAGAAAAAACCCCAAAACCTCTTAAAGATCAGAATCACTATGACTGAACATCTTTCCTCTTAATGTCACATTTACTCCACTGTAATGTGTCATCTATTTTCAGACATTCCTGTGGTACACACACACACACACACACACACACACACACACACACACACACACACACACACACACACACACACTCGTCTCAAACACACACTGATCTCCTGTGGGATCTCAGCTAATGGAAACCAAACGGTTGGTGGTCAGCACGACACAAAACACACATTATATATACACACACACACACACACACACACACACACACACACACTCCTAACTCCAGGGTGTGTTTGTACGTCTCCCAGGAGCTGAAGAAGCAAATTCTTCAAAGCCCAAAAGAAAACGTGCCAGCAGCGCTGAAGGGAAATGACTTTCGTCTGGCAGAAGGAGCTAAATGCAGAGGGCAGTTTCCTCACAGTGCATTGTGGGTGCTGCAAATTCCCAGGGGTCAAAGGTCAAGCACTGAAGCACTTATCCGTGAAAGGAGACTCGGTCATTACAGAGGAATATTTGAAATGTTCTGCCTTCTGTGTTAAAACGGCTGCTTGTCCGTCCTGTTCTTGATTAGTTTCCCTGGATTTTAATTTAGATTTTTTTTTTAAAAAGCTACAGCAATGCTGTTACGCACTAATAAGTATTGGCACCCCAAGCTCAGACACCCCTGTGTCCAAAATGGCACATATTCTCTACAAGTATCAAACTGTATTATGGGTATTCTGTAGCTTCTAATGTCCATTGTGAATACAAACACCAAGTAGTGTCCAAAATAGTCACCCCAAATAGTGCACTATGTAGTGAAGAAGGTATCAGATACCCACAGCTGCCCGCTGAGGTTTCATCGTGGGGTGGATTATTGGAGGCAGATCACACAGATCTTTTTTTTTTTTTTTTTTTTTTTTGAGGGGGGGGGGGGGGGTTGTGGCAGGGGGTCGGAGGGTCAGGAAGCTCTAACGCAAATCTCTCGTTCTTCACACGAGCCACAATAAAAGACTTACTGTTCTGTCCACACAGAGACGACTGCAAGCGTGACACGGCTTCTCCCTCTGCTCTCTGGTGCTCTGGATCTGTTTAAAGCCCCAGGAAGATGTCTGATCACATCCGAATCAAGTGCTCATTAGAATTTCAGAATATTAGGCCACGCCCATTAGGACACCGACACATCGTTTCATTCAGTTCGACTTTGTTGGATCTCACTTTTAATATCATATGCATAAACATTTTAAACAGTTAAAGGGGGGGGGGGGGGGGGGGGGGGGAATCCACCCTAGTTTAAACCTCTTTCATGGACGGTTAAAATTTATCCTTCGCTTCAGAGCGATGCGGCGGCGCTTTAGTCCTTTAATCTGTCCAGCTCTCTCACCTCCACATCTGAACACTCTGCTCAAACAGATCAGCGTCCAAAGCTTCAACTTTCTCTGTAATACCGCCGTCAACAGCCACACATCCATCCACGGAATGTTAACGCGAAAAAATCTCCAAAACACGCATAACAAAACATATTCGCTCAATTTACGCGGAAATTTATTTTTTATTTTTTTCCCGAAAAAAAACGACATGCGCATTTACCACATTTACCGTATAAATTCCTCAACGCGCATCAAACAAAGTCATGTGACTTTGCCTCAACAGATCATGTGATAACTGGCTCAGAAAAGTAAAAGTAAAAAATGCGCCAGTTTCCCCCGGAAGTCACGAGTTTGTCCTCTCGAACACGTGGGATGGAAACGATGCTTTATTCACTAGAATTAAATTGGAAACCTGGATGGAAACGTAGCTATTGTCGTTGCGTAAATCGTTTGGCTGCATCTTCGGACTCGAGTCCGGCGTTCGCTCCAAAACCTCCACTACTTCTACGTCAAAATTTTTCATTAATTCTGATGGTCTGGGATTAAACGTCACTGTAACTGCGCCGGCGATAACAACGTCCCCCTGTGACATCAGCAAGACACACAACTGCCAACTTTCCACCGGACTAATGCAAACACAACACCAACCAACATATTAACACCAGACTCATTAAACACATCACAAATATCTCAATCTAAACATATTTAATGTGCTTCAGGGTGGAGTTTGGCTTTAATCCACGCCCCCATCCACCCACCCCCCCCAACTCTAACACAGTAAGTGAGAAGGAAAAGCAGTTATAAGGTATTATACAGAGAGTAAATGCATGGACTGGAGTTATAGATCAAGTGAATGCTGAACCGGTTTCCGGTTTTTTTTTTTTTTTTTTCTCTCTCACCTTGTCCACGAATTCGGTGTCTCTCGCGCCCACAGTCTTCCTGTCTTTGGCTTTCTGGGTCGCGCAGAGCGGAAAAACGAGCCAGAAGCAGAGGAGAAGCGGAGACAGAGACAGAGACACAGCTCCCATCTTCACTCACAAACACACAGACAGACAGACAGAGAGAGAGAGAGAGAGAACCAATTCCCTGTGCGCGCTCTCGGATCAAAGGGCGAGCGGGGACGCGCGCTCACGCGTGGCTTCTCGGGGGGGGGGAGAAAGGAGGAGGCGCGCGCGAGGGCGATGACTCTTTTCTTCTCCCTCACAACTTGCCGAATGTTCCTTTAAAAAAGTGACATTAAAGATTTTTATTTTTTTTTTAACGTTTTTAAAGATTTTAGATAGTAACACTGAGGACTAAATTATATTCTCAAACCTAATTGTTAAGTAGTCTTTGATGATTTGAACCCCTTCAGTCAGAAATGCTAATGTTGCTAACAGAAAATGAAAGCCCTTATTTTCCTGTCAGATGTAATAAAAAGTTAGCGTTTGTTTTAATATTAGCACCCGTGGATACCTTTTCTTTTCGCCAGCTGTTCATAAACGAGCGAAATTAAAGAAATGAAACATTAAGTGATATAAATTACATTTACAAATCAAACAGTTCAGTAAGGAGTCTTGTATAGTCTTAATGATTTTAACAACAACAGTCAGAAAGTCAGAAATGCTAACGTTGATAACAGAAAATGAAAAGGTGTTGTTTTCCTGTCAGACGTAATCAAACATTAGCGTTTCTGTAAATGTTAGGTTAGCAACTGTAAATTAAACCCTTCATCTGAAGTATTCATTATGTCTTTTTGAATCATTACAAATAATCTATATAAACCAATTGTTTCATGTACATGATTCAGCAAGTCCCAACCCACTATAACTACTCATTACCTTCTAATATGATCATTAAAATACTTCATAAATCTTTACCATCTCATGTTTAAGACATCCTTTTCCCACAAGTCACACATTATAGGTTTTTATTTTTTTTATTTTTAAATATACATTTTAGTTTTCATGTTACCTGAACACAATAACCCCAAATAATGAAATATTTGGAAAATTCCGCAATAGGGAGTTGCATCAGCCGAATTACCTGACGATCATGGGAAGAAGAAAGTTCTTTTATCTTTATTTTCAATGATAATGTGATATTACAGTTTTTCTCAGTCGCTTTCTCAGATTTCTCAGATCACAACTGTCACTTGTGCACATCATAAAAGCAATTTCTCATTCTTTTGAACAAATGCTTTGGTACATTCATGCAATCGATTGTGTACAAGTGTCTGCCGTTTCCTACATTATCACCTGCTTATGTCATGTTGATCGAAATATATTATATGGTTCCCTGTTGAATAGTCTTACCCCTCAAAACATCTAGGCATTAGTTCATCACATAAGTCATTAAATGCAAAACGGTTGAACCGGTCGTCATAAACCGTCAAACATATTTTCTACACGTTTCTATTAGACTTTTTTGTAAATGTGCCCTGAATTGATGGATTGTGCAGCTGAATCTTGACTTTCACTAATGAAGGGAATGTGTGAAGCGTTAGATCAACCAATGATTATCCAGTTCTCTAAAATAGCTCAGAGGTGCATCTCATGAACCTTCAATTGGCAAGCATATATACACAGAGCACAACAAAGTGTCGCAATTTCTGACAACGGAAGAACAACAAGGAAACGCACAGGGTCGACCTACAGGAAGATGAAGAAGAGTAAGGATGCTTGGTGGAAGGGTAGGGAGGCAAAACAGAGGAAGGGGTAGAAGATGCCAAAAACTGTAACTGATGAGGTCACTTTGAAAGTACACTCCTGTTACACAAATTATAGACTAAATCTAAATGATTAATTAAACAATATAAAATTTTCATAAATTAATGTATGTCATGATGGATGCTACACACATTTTGTGTATTTATTAATTCTATGTTAAAAATCCCTGTTACTTCCAACCCTGTTACTCATTTAAGAGAAAAATGCAACAAAGAACACCTGTGTGTGCAGAGTTTGGGTGCTGGGTTTCCTCTGGGTACTCAGGTTTCCTCCCCAGTCCTGAGATGGGGTTAACAGAATTTTGAATGGTTAAATGTATGTTTTCATAGATTCAATGTTGAAAAATAATTTTAAAAATTAGGTTTAATTTTTAAGTTATGAGGAAAATTAAGCATAAAGATTGCTCAGATATTCCATTAAAACTTTATGGGAAAATAGGTAGTCTATATATATATATATATATATATATATATATATATATATATATATATATATATATATATATATATATATATATACACACAGTACTGTGCGAAAGTTTTAGGTACTCTAATTTTTTAGTACAAACTTTGTTACAGATTTTTTTTATTTTATGACGTCTAAATTATGAAGTCAGGGAAAAAAAAAACATTTTAGATTCCCAAACATTAGTTTTCTAGCACAGAATTAAATGTTACAGAAAAATGTTTGTATGTCATTAAAGAAAGCAGCATATTACATAAGAGACACTTTTCAGACAGTAAACACAATGAAGGCTGCTGGGTTTTGCTGCAAAAATAAGAAGCGAGTGCAAAAGTCAAAGTCTCCAGAAGAACTGTGTCTGGTTCTGCAAGATGCTCAATAAAACTTACCAGCTCATTTCCTTATAAAACTGCACTAATTGTACTGGAGACTACTATTTTTATTTTTATTTTTTTGTCACACAAAATATTGATTTTGTTTAATTTACTATTGTTTACTGCTCTTTACGGTATTTTATTTTAAAATGTAGAAACATTTAATTTCATTATTTTGAAGGCATCTTTGCTCTACAGCATTTCTTTGCATGTGCTTAAAACTTTTGCACAGTACTGTGTGTGTGTGTGTGTGTGTATGTATGTGTGTGTGTGTGTAATATAAATATATATATATATATATATATATATATATATATATATATATATATATATATATATATATATATATATATATATATATATATATATATATATATATATATATATATATACATACACACACAGTGTTCTCTCTCTCTCTACTGTGTATATTGGCTGGTGAGGGAATGACTGATAAGAATCAGATAAAATCCTTTACAGTCATTGAGATCAAGGAAATTTAGTTGTAGCTGCAACAACATTTTGCTGTAAGGCATTCCACAACATTATATGAAACTATAAACAAACAAAAAGTATTGTGTCATTCTTTACTAAAAAAAATGTAATCATTGGCAAATTACTGTTATACCACGACGAATAAAACACGCCAGGACGTTCTGTTTATTAAAAATTATTTTCCTCTGTATGGTTACAGTAACTACGCTCCTTCACACCACCCCATCACTCAGTATTGTACTGTAATACCAGTATGAAAGACACGTGACCTCATTGTGGACAGTGAGGATAGAATGATGTCATCAGCTGTCTCAATATGGATAATTAGAATTCTTGGCTGAAAGTTTGACAACTACTAGATTGGATGAAGTGAAGAAATACGACACCAGATGGCAGAAAAGCTCTCTTACAAATGGAATGCAAATTTGCACGCACAAAAGCAGCTGTTATTCACACACACAAACACACACACACACACACACACACACGCATAATGTGCAGTTATTCTGAATGACATTAAACCTTCTTGATCACTTATAGGGAAGTGTAAATGAGTTGCGTCTTTATAATTAACATGTGCTCTTCAGCTGCAGCTAAGATTTATTTTATAATGAAATTCCGAGTTCATCCTTGGTTAACGGTTTCTTACGTTACCCACAATGGCGTTCGACTACATGCTGATAGTGGTGCAGTGGGATTTAGGCCTCGCTTCATCTGTACCCAAAGAGAGCGATGCAGCGGTGCTTTATTCTCCTTTAGTCTGTACAGCTCTCTCACCTTCTCATCTGTACACCCTGCTCAAACAGATCAGCTTCCAAATCTTCAGCTTTAACACCAATATCGCCGTCAACTCCATCACGCTCATCATCTCATGGAACCCTACTGTAACTACACTGCAAGATAATGATGTCTTGAATATGGCCAAATGTATGTAATATCTCTCATTATCAGATTATTATATATAAAATATAAGATTATTCAGCTTGCTTATTCAGGTGTAGTGGTATCATGCACGATTCCCATTCTTGTGACTCTGAGTTACTGAGCAGATGGTTGAGGGTTCAAGCCCCAGAACCGCCAAACTGCTGTTGGGTCCTCTCTGTTCCAGGGGCACCGACTTTGTGCTCTGACCTCAGCTTCCTAATAAGCTGGAATATGCACCAAAAAAAAAAGCAATTCATTGTTCTGTAATGTATATGTGACAAAATAAAGGCTGCTTCAAGCTTAAAAGTAGTAGGAATGTCTCAAAATAGGTTTACTTGTTGTTATATCTTATAATGAGAAATATGATTATGTTTTAGATATTTTCACTTCATGTCATTTATTGCACTCTAGCAGAGCTGAGTCTCTGCAGTTGTATAGTAGCGTTGCATTCTGGGATATTTTATCCAGTCCAGTGCTTAAAAAAAAAAAAAATCAGCACCAGAGTCACTAATATTTCCATATAAACCTATTTAATGTGTTTCGGAGTGGAGTTTTCCTTTATTATGCAGCTTTTCAGTAAACACCCTCATGAGCCAACACACAAGTAAGATGGAAGTAAGATGATACCATGTAGTGTGAATGCATATTATTCATTTTCACAGCCTGCACACACACACAAAAAAAAAAGCCTGTTCTTCATCTGTACGAGGACGAGCCGTAATCTCAGAGTACTGCAGTAATTAATGGAGAGGAAATGATTTATGATTAATGTCGTGGTAGTTTTCAGAGAAACTGAATGTTCCAGACAAGTTCTTTATCAGCTTGTCTGACTGTTAGTGGTAGTCTTTGCTATTGTTAAGCTGCTTTGATGTTCATTTTTGTCCTAATAGTGTTGCTCTTTCCTTTGCTGCTAAGCACCAACAGCAGAGTTGCTCTTTTCGTTGGTTTATCGTTGTTTGCCAGTTGTGTGCTAGATTTCCCTCATTGTGTATGTACTAGTGAAAGTCTAGACGCATTAGGTTAGAGGCTATGTGGTTACTTTAGCCTAGTGTAGTTAGTTAGGTTTCTTTTCTTTTTGGCAGTCAAGTTAGCGAAGTAAAATACAGCCGAGTGTAGTCTTGTTTTTGTGTTATGTTCACTTCTTTCATACCATGTTCCATGTTCTCTCTCCTAGGTGAGACATGCTTCCCTGTTGTCCGTGTCTGATTATCAGAGTATTTTGTTTTCCGTGAAGTCCTAGTGTTGTTTCCTGAGACTATAATAAAATCTTCCAACCTCCTGTTCGTCTCATACCCACCACCATCCACCATCATCACTACCATACATCCAACCTGCAGTCTTGATTAGTTCGCCATAGTCCTCAACACAGAGGTGCTAAACACGTGAGCATGTGGTTCGATACAAAGAAAGAGATCAAAAAACCACACACACACACACACACACACACACACACACACACACATGTCTCTAATCCCTGATGAGTCTTACACACAGAATGTAAATTCCAACCTCATACAGCTCCTTAATTATACACCCACACAACTGCACCATATTTTCAGCTCAGGATGATTTATAATAACTACCAAAAAGAAAAGAAGCCAAAGAGAGGGTAATTAAGGAGAGAAAGGACACACACACACACACAAACACACACACACACACACACACTGTGTATATACAGTGGGGGAAAAAAGTATTTGATCCCCTGCTGATTTTGTACGTTTGCCCACTGACAAAGAAATGATCAGTCTATAATTTTAATGGTAGGTGTATTTTAACAGTGAGAGACAGAATAACAACAAAAAAATCCAGAAAAACACATTTCAAAAAAGTTATAAATTGATTTGCATTTTAATGAGGGAAATAAGTATTTGACCCCTTCGACTTAGTACTTGGTGGAAAAACCCTTGTTGGCAATCACAGAGGTCAGACGTTTCTTGTAGTTGGCCACCAGGTTTGCACACATCTCAGGAGGGATTTTGTCCCACTCCTCTTTGCAGATCCTCTCCAAGTCATTGAGGTCATTTTCAATGTCCTGGCTGAGGGAAGGAGGTTCTCACCCAAGATTTGACGGTACATGGCCCCGTCCATCGTCCCTTTGATGCGGTGCAGTTGTCCTGTCCCCTTAGCAGAAAAACACCCCCAAAGCATAATGTTCCCACCTCCATGTTTGACGGTGGGGATGGTGCTATGACTTGGGGTCATAGGCAGCATTCCTCCTCCTCCAAACATGGCGAGTTGAGTTGATGCCAAAGAGATCTGACCACACCTGACCACAACACTTTCACCCAGTTCTCCACTGAATCATTCAGGCAAACTTCAGACGGGCCTGTACATGTGCTTTCTTGAGCAGGGGGACCTTGCGGGGGCTGCAGGATTTCAGTCCTTCACGTCGTAGTGTGTTACCAATTGTTTTCTTGGTGACTATGGTCCCAGCTGCCTTGAGATCATTAACAAGATCCTCCCGTGTAGTTCTGGGCCGATTCCTCACCGTTCTCATGATCATTGAAACTCCAAAAGGTGAGATCTTGTATGGAGCCCCAGACCGAGGGAGACTGACAGTTTCTTCCATTTGCGAATAATCACACCAACTGTTGTCACCTTCTCACCAAGCTGCTTGCCGATGGTCTTGTAGCCCATTCCAGCCTTGTGTAGGTCTACAATCTTGTCTCTGACATCCTCGGACAGCTCTTTGGTCTTGGCCGTGGTGGAGACTTTGGAATCTGATTGATTGATTGCTTCTGTGGACAGGTGTCTTTTATACAGGTAACAAACTGAGAATAGGAGCACTCCCTTTAAGAGAGTGCTCCTAATCTCAGCTCATTACCTGTGTAAAAGACACCTGGGAGCCAGAAATCTTGCTGATTGATAGGGGATCAAATACTTATTTCCCTCATTAAAATGCAAATCAATTTATAACTTTTTTGAAATGCGTTTTTCTGGATTTTTTTGTTGTTATTCTGTCTCTCACTGTTAAAATACACCTACCATTAAAATTATACACTGATCATTTCTTTGTCAGTGGGCAAACGTACAAAATCAGCAGGGGATGAAATACTTTTTTCCCCCACTGTATATATATATATATATATATATACTTTTATATATACTTTTCAGCAACTCTTGAACTTTAGATACATTTCGACCAAAAGATCCAGGATCGATTTTAAATCCTGCTCAGAACTGGGACTTCTGCTGCGTTTGAATGGTGACAGGAGCTTGGAATTATTGATTATCATACAAACAGCCAACAAAGTCGTATTTACAATTCTGCATTCTGGTGATATACTAGGTTAGGACATGTGACATTTATTCGGTGTTCTGAAAAGGCGTATATAGGTTTTCAGACCTCAGACATACTGTAACTACAGACTTAAGAAACTTAAGAAAAAAAATGAATTTGGTAAAAGCCTTGAGTCACACCAAACCCACAAGAAAAGCCTCTCAACACTTTTCCTTTCGTTATTGTCAATGTCAGGGACGGCTGTTTTTACAAACCGATACACCGATATAAACCATTAAAAATCTCAACAAACTCTAAGAAAAAAATGATGAGGACTTCGAAGATCACAATGAAGAATAACTTTATTGCAGTGTAGCAGTGACAAAGACAATGAATCACTTCGGGATCATCGGAGTTTCACTCTAAATGTAAATTAAGGATAACATATTGAAGTGATCGCTTTCCGTTCTCACATTATTGATGTCGTTACAGGTGTGACCCCCCCCCAAATGGTTGGGTGATACGATTGACTAGACAGCTGTCTTTCTGAATGATATTTACAGTCACGTACCCCTTTGTTCAGGGATGATTTTTGTCCCACTGAAGCTCCCGTGCTATAATTGATTGAATGTCACTTCAGGTGGTATTATCCACATATTGCTGAGACTGAGATGAATTGTCCCTATGATAATTAATGGGGATGAGCTTGTTCTAACACCTACCTTGGAGTGGAAATTGTAACACTGGCTGTGAGTGTCAATCCCCACATTCTTCATTTAACTTTCATCTTAATATGGGGGCAGTGGTGGCTTAATGGTTAAGGCTCCGATTTACTGATCAGAAGGTTGGTGGTTCACGCCCCAGCACCACCAAGCTGCCACTGTTGGGCCCTTGAGCAAAGCCCTTAACCCTCTCTGCTCCAGGGGCGCCGTATCATGGCTGACCCTGCACTCTGACCCCAAATTCCTAATAAGCTGGGATACACGAAGAAAAGAGTTTCACTGTGCTGTAATGTATATGTGACAAATAAAGGCTTCTTCTAATACCGAACACCCCTGATGCTGCCACTAGCATGTGAAGCTAAACATGTTCCTGAGTCCAGCGTTGCTATGATGAAACTCTTTTTTTTTGTATGTTTGTGCTTTTTTGTGTATGCGCTTCTTAATGTGTTTTATTATATATTTCTATTATTATTATTATTATTATTATTATCTTTTCCTGGTTGTGCTGATTGTTAAGGATTGAACTATGGTTCATCCATGATCAAGGATGTTCTTCCTGCTCTACTGTGTGGGGATGAATCACCTTTCTATAACGTTCAGGTCTGTTATTGTTCTCTTGTAGTTTATCTCTGCTTTGCAGAATAAATGTATTCAGACAGTCGTCTTTACATGAAGTGGCTTCTCCAAGGTCGCTTGCTCTTTTCTTTTATTCGCGGAAGGTTTTTTTTTCTCTCTCCGTTGTTGTGATCGCTCTAAACCCGAGATGAGAGAAGGGATTGTTAAAGAACAGTTTGTCCAAAATGAAAATGTACACAGTGTCACTCTTTGTCTGTATATGCACAATACAGTACGTTATACTATATACTTAACTTTTAATCAGGCTTTTAATCTGACTGAGGAATTTGAATTTTGCATATTAAAAACAGAGAAGTGCTTGAGGTCTAAGTCTGATGGACTGAATATTTTTACTGATGTGCGCATAACATGTCGTCCAATTAACGGACCAGCCAAGACACGAATGAATTTCCCTGCACTGTGAAGCTGAATAAAGAAGCTGAACCTTCTTTACTTGCTTCTTGTGAATAAATGCAGATCAGATGTAATTGGACGACGTTGTTTCCTGCACTATTTGAGTATATTGAGGATCTTTCATTCATTTCATGTGTTAATGATCTGATTATTCTGGTTAGGGTGGAGAGTGTTAATGATCCACTTGTCATCTGATCTCTTGGTTTCGTCCAAGTGCACTGGTGTTGTTTTGGTTCCTTCACACATTCTGATCTTTGTGTTAATATTCAATTCAATTCAATTTTATTAATATAGCAAAGTAGCTTTTCAGAAATTTGGGTATATATTTAGATTTATCTCTAATGAACAAACCAGAGGAGAGGGTGGTAAGGAAAAACTCCCTGAGGCAACATGAGGAAGAAACCTTGAGATTCAAAAGTCTGTTGATGTTAATCGATGTTTGTTGATTTGCTCACCTTTCTAGATGTCGGGTAATAGTTGAGCTTTGTGGTCACTGCCCTGTTTACATCCGTAGAGTCATTATTCCACCTAGAGTTAAAACATGGAAGCCACAACAAGAGCTAGTAGAAACCCATTGGAGCAGGAATCCGCCCCATGCATTGGTGGAGGTTATTAAGATTATGGCTTTATAATACTTCACGCTGAATATCAGTGATGTAACCAGACACATGGCAAAACCTTTAGCGTCTAATCAATTAAAATGAAAATTTTCATTTTTAATATCAAATTGTACAGGGTGTCCCAAAAGTCTCCATTTGACAACAACATATTAAAATCGTTCTCATGGTTGAATCAGGAAGCTGTCACGAGGTTGCGATGGACTTTAACAGGAAACATCACACACCACACTGTCACCAATTATTATTAACAAATTCAAAAAGTCTGGACGTGTTGCGGACCAACCGAGAAGAAGTGGACGTCCACGAACATCCACTGACGAAGGCACGACCGTGGTGCTGGTGTACATAGTCCCCTGTGTATGGAGACTTCTGAGACACCCTGTAGTTAAGCTGCCTTATGTTTAACTTGCAACTTTGAGTGCAAAACTAAAGAAGCACACTTTCAGACGCTCGGGATGTCTTGTGTAAGAGGGAAAATTGTATTTGTTCAACACGTCTAACACCTGATATTGACTCAAATATAGATTTGTGTCCCTGCTGCTTTCAGCCAATAACACCAAAGTGTTTTAGACTAATAACACTGAAGAATGATGTAAACAAACCCGAACCAAATTCCTCTCCGACTCAATTACGCAGCATTCTCTCTCACACGCTTCAGCAGAAATAGGCTGTTAGGAAAGACGACCACAGTGGAGAAGATCGGGGAGGGGGATAAGTGTAATATAGAGAACATTTGGCTCTGTTTGTTCTTCTGGAGCACTCTCTCTCTATCTCTCTCTCTCTCTGCTTCTCTCTCTTTCGGTCTGTGATCACAGCACTGGGTAAATATTACAGATCCTGCTTCTACAGATAGCATTCAGACACATAAACATCAACTGTATTTCCTGTGGTAAATATTTAGCTTCACTGCCTTCATTCTGTAATTGGACAACTCAAGTGCAGTGTTGTTTTATTACTGGGTTTGGTTTGTGGTTATGGTGTTTGCACCAGCGTCTATTGTACCACACCTAATAGGTTAAACGCTGTAGCCGATGCTCACTGATGATTGTTATGACTCATGCTACTGGTTTTCTACCTCTCCTGTTTATGTTTTTTTCTATTTCCCTCCAAAAAATAATTTAAGTATCAGTCCGCACAGGATTTCGCAGAGGGTTTTTTTTTTTTTTGCGGAAAACTACTTGAATTGATGAAATCACAATCGCACGATCGCAGTGATGTGTTGTTGGTAAATGAGATCTTTTAGCTGTACACATGTCCGACACACGTGAATCAAAGGGGGCTTTGGATGAATGCGCGTTGTGATGACGTCACGTGACGCGTCTTGGCCCAAATTTACGGAAAACCTGCGGTAATTTTGAAAAATTGCAAGCTCCTCCGAATATTGTGGAGTTTCCGTGGTTTTGCGTTCATTTCTGCCATCGCAAAATCGTGAAATCCTGGAGGGACTGAAGTATACTATATATTTACTTACCTAATCATCTCTCCTTCTCTCTCCCTCTTCACCATAAACTTCACCATATCAACGATTAAACACGTTCATTAATCTGTTTATGTGACCAACCCTACGTGATGAATCCCTCAACACCAGCTCCATCACTAAGAAAGCCCAGCAGCGTCTGTACTTTCTGAATAGGCTGAAAAAAGCCCATCTCCCTCCCCCCATCCTCACCACGTTCTACAAAGGAACTATTGAGAGCGTCCTGAGCAGCTGCATCACTGCCTGGTTCGGAAATTGCACCGCATCGGATCGCAAGACCCTGCAGCGGGGTCTGAGAAGATCATCGGGGTCTCTCTTCCCACCATCACAGATATTTACACCACACGCTGCATTCGCAAAGCCACCAGCATTGTGGATGATCCCACACACTCCTCACACACACCCCTCACACACACCCCTCACACACACACTCTTCACCCTCCTGCCATCTGGAAAAAGGTACCAAAGCATTCGGGCCCTCATGACCAGACTGTGCAACAGCTTCTTCCCCCAAGCCATCAATAACTGCTATGTCCATATATGGTATAAGATAATCTGTTGAATACTATGTCATAGTATGTTATGTTTAGATTCATAGCATCTTTTAATTATATTGTTATTCTTCTGCACTATCGTTTTGCACTACCTGTATATTTGACACTTCCACACTAGAAGTGTGTACTGGTCGGTGCGACACTGTTACTTACTGGTTCAGTGTGCTGTTTTATGTAGCACATGGTCCTGGAGGAACGTTTCACTGTGTACTGTACCAGCTGTATATGGCTGAAATGACAATAAAACCACTTGAACTTGAATCCGGCGTACGTGCGTTAATATAAACCTGTGATTTGCAGCTGCGCTACTGCCAGAGCTGCTGTTATAGAAAATTAATCAACACCTTCTGACCAATCAGAATCCAGAATTCAACAGCGCTGTGGTATACAGTAAATGCACTTACAGTATAGTAAACATTCGGCGTTTCAGGGCCGTGTGTGTGTTTAGACCTCGGCTGTGATCCAGACGCAGAGAGTTCGTCCTCACTCTGCCGTACGTTTCTTACAGCTGTCCTAATTTAGACCAGATGACAATGCATTCAAGCATGAAATTGTTTTTCGTGTATATGTTTCTTTCCCCGCACTTTAGATTTGACTGTGTCTCGTCCCATAGAGCATAATATTAAATCCTTTAGCTTCACCTTGGGAGCTGCAGGTGATGCAGTCAGAACAGTTTCATCCGAATCCATCCAGCTTCGGGTCAACCGTATCTGAGAGCAGAATATTATCTGTTTCCTCAGGGTCATGTCGGGGTCGCAGATATGACGAGAGTAAGAAACTGGTTTTCATGTCAAGTTCAAGTGGCTTTATTGTCATTTCAACCGTATACAGCTGGTACAGTACACAGTGAAACGAAACAACGTTCCTCCAGGACCATGGTGCTACATTACAATTACATTACATGACAGTACAACAATTACCAAACAGGACAATAGTTTACTTACAATACTTTACAATACAAAAGTAAAGACGCTGCTGGTGTTGAGGGACCAGGTGAGGTTCTCCGCCAGGTGAACACCAAGGAATTTGGTGCTCTTGACAATCTCCGTGGAGGAGCCGTCGATGTTCAGAGGAGAGCGGTCTCTCCGTGCTCTCCTGATGTCAACGAGCACCATCGATACCCTGTGATAGATCGTGCTTCGCTGCTGCCAATATCAAATGTAGTAACATTTTAGACCTCACTGACAAACTGATAAACAGAATGACTGTAAAATACTGTTCATTTGTATTATTTGTTATGTTTATATTAAATCTGTTCATTGTTCAAAATGCATGAATAAAGTTGTTTTGTTTTTTGTTTTTTTATACAGCAGAATGCTGCTATAGAGGACTTATTTCTGGGAAAATTTCAGGTTCGTATCTGGTCCCTCACCAGAGATATTCAACCTGAAATAATGAGAGAAGGTTTTAAAAAATTGCACTTTCTCGCCCCATAAAAAAAAAATAATAATAATAATAAAATAAGAGAAGTCTCCAATCTGAAATGTTCTGCACGCACACTATACTTACCCAGGTACCCCCTAAAAAAATGAAGACTGAGACTCGAACCCTTCCTGTTATAAACTGACCCTAAAAGTGGAACTGTGAGCAATCTTGAGCATTACATTTGGACTTAAGTTCTAAGTCTAAGGAACGAGAATGGGGCAGAATGTTTATATACTGTATGTCCATGCACCTTGTAACGTGCTCTAGAGATCAGTTTTCGTTCCAAGGAGATAGGACCATCCTGAGCCGAGATACCGAGGTTTCCGTAAACAGCTGGATAACCGACATTTGTTGCGTGCCATGACACAAAGATGGCCGTCGTAGTTAAACCAAGTAAAGTGGTGTTGCAATGACAATACACAGAGGTAATCACGCAAAAACAATTTTTAGGAAAATTAAAAACGGTCAAGCAACAACAGTTATTGGACCACTTGAGATGGACTGGCCCTATTATTTCTAAACAAATCCTTGTCTTTCTGGTTCCTTCTCGGTTACCTTTTCTGTTTGTGTTGCTTTGGGTTTGTTTTTGTTCCCCATTTCCTTCTATTTTCTACCTTTGTGATTTCCGGATCCCTCGTTTTATTTGTGTAATTCTCTTTCTATATTTTTTTTTCTTCATAAACCATTGCTTTCCTCTTGTTTGCACTGTGCTGTTGTTTGTTTGTTTATTTGTTTGTTTGTTGTTTTTCAGGGTCTATTTTAATTCCCTAGCTTCTAGTGATTGAACTCCAGGAAAATTCCCAGACGTATGATCTGTGTAACAGGGCGAGACACTCACTACACTCTGCTAATATAATTTGACAAAATTGTGTTTGTGTTCTTGTTAGTGAACTCAGACTTCAAGGGTAGATTCCATCAGGTGTGTGTGTGTGTGTGTGTGTGTGTGTGTGTGTGTGTGTGTGTGTGTGTGTGTGTGTGTGTGTGTGTGTGTAGGGCTGCTGAGAGCAGGAGGAAATTGCCATTCTCAATTCTCCCACAGCGTTGTGTGTTCTGCTTCCTCACACTGTGATTGAAATTCTCTCAGGAAGCTGTTATCTGAAGTCAGAGGGGTTTTACTCCCAGATTTTCCTCCATCTGTGCTGCAGCAACAACACGTGCAGGACGGGGCTGAGACTTTGCGTCATCCTCAATCCCACTGAAGTGAGGAATCTGACATAGCATTCGTATCGGAGCAGGGCGTTGAGAAGAATTAGATTTTAACGGATTTAAAAGCTACAGCTGCTGATCCATTTCGCCGTAAAATTTAACCGTTAGCGTTTTTGTTTGTTTTTATTGTGAGTTGGTGCTGTGCACATGGCAAGGCAAACACACGATAACTCACGAGAAAACTGTTGCTAGGCAAATATATGGAAACAGAGCATTAACCTAGCTAGCATGTAGCTTTGCAATTAAGTCAGACATACAGCAAAAATGAGACAGAAACATCTGGAACATCAACGTGTACCTCAGACGTGTCTGTAAATTTCTAAGAAAATACTCAGAATAGCTAAAATTACACTGGACTTATGCTTAGCATCGACTGCTAACTTCACATTCATGTCCATGGATTCAGCAACAGTGGGAAATATTATACCCTCGCAATTCGCAATGTTAAGTGGATAAAGTTTCCGAGAACACTGTTGCTAGGCAACTATATGGAAACACTGTGTAAGCTAGCTAATGATTAAGACAGACATGTCAGCTGACTAGCAGGTAGCTGTTAAGTCGAAGGATAAGTAAAAACGATACGAAAACATCAGAAACACCAACATTTACCTCAGATGTGTTGGAAAAGTCCTAGGAAAAGACTCAGAAAAGCTCAAATTATACTGTAATTACACTTAGCATCAATCGCTAACTTAACTTCAATGGATTCAGGGACAGGGAATTATTAGCCTTGTGTCACTATTCGTATGTCAAGGTTGAAATAGGGGCTGATCACCAATTCACAGAATGCTCTGGGTTTTGGAATCTGGTTTTGTCTACTCAAGTTTGTTCATCACCTGACCTGAGTTTGGATCTGTTTGCTTAGCGTTTTTATTTACCTGCAGCTGTCTCTGCAGTGGACGTTTTGAAAAAGTTGTTGGTCGCTTATAAGGAAACTTTTTTCCCAGAGGTTAGTGTTAAAGCATTTTAACTATGAAGCAGGTTCCCATTGAATTTTTCTTGTCTTTCTGTAGCGTGATTTTTATTTTTATTTTTAAGTCAAAACGTTACGTCAGAAATTACGCAGTGGGTTATGCATCTGCTTAGATAAAGTTTCTAAGCTCCACACTCATTTACAGCATTTGGCAGACACCCTTATCCAGGGCAACTTACATTTACGTCATTTATACAACTGAGTAGTTGAGAATTAGGGGCCTTGCTCAAGGGCCCACAGTGGCAGCTTAGTAGTGCTGGGGTTCGAACTCATGACCTTCTGAATAGTAGTTCAATGTCTTAACCACTGAGCTACCACTGTCTTCAGCATTCACTCAGATTATTCAAATCACCTGCATGTAGTTTACATGCCTCTGAGGTTGCCAGATTGTTCTTGAGTAAAATGAGCCAAACTCTAGTACCAACAGTATCTAGACCTTAAATGTGTATCATTGGCACCCACCAGAAAATGACCAAATTCAGTGAAAGACAGCAACAGTGACTCACACCATCTACTCAAACAACTGGAGGAACAGAAAATCCTTCTCATAAGCACCTCTCTTCTTAAATAACAGCCTGTTCTCACTCATCCGTCCCCTTCATACAGGGAAAAGGCGTCAAACCCGCTGTATAACCTGGATAGGATTATCTGGATTAGATGATGATGATCTCATGCCTGGTATTTCCTCTGGCAGAAAACAAGACGACATTTTTAATATCAGTTTGTTTCAGTTGAATTCGTTTATTTATCCGCTGGATGACAAAAGACACAACACTGATATTTACAGACAACCATGTAACAGGACGGCTTTGATGACTGAACCATGGCATTTGATGCGATTATGATTATGAACACGGGCTCCGTCCCAAATGCTAGAGTCAACATCAGCTTGTTCTTACTAGAACGCTATTCGATATTGCAATACATTTTAATAAAATAACCAAATAAAAGATCCCCCCCCCCCAAAAAAAAAATCTTTAAATGGCTATTTTGCTAGCACTTTGTTAGCAAACCTGGATACTGTGACGTGTATTGTGTATTGCGAAAATGTCTTCAGGTGTCACGATGAACTATTTGTATCATATCGTCTTGTCACTTTTAACAATGAGAAATGACTGTGAGTTTACAAATCTAACATTCACATGATGACATAAAGCCTACTTTTACTTGCTAACACGTCACATGACGCGTCTCGGCCCAACTCTGCGGAAAATCTGCGGTAATTCTGAAAAATCGCAAACTTCTCAGAACATTGAGGAGTTTGCTTGATTCCGAGTTCATCCTGGAGGGTCCTGATTAGTCTTCATCTCAGCATGCTGTTTTATACAGGCTGTTGCACTGATTAACTAGACATTGTGACGTGGTTACATACATCTCCTAATAAGAACTTTTCTGTCCAATCCCAGCACTGACACAGCCATGATCTTTCCCTGAAATAGTGTTGTGTTGATGACTATCTTACAGCACATTTAATAATCAGACAGTCCTACAAAGATACATTCGTACATACATCCAGATTTTTCTTTCTGTGATAAAATATAAACACCAACATGTGGGCTAAGTTGTGTACATCACCTGAAAATAAAACGTTTCAGCATAAACGTTAGAGACACCGCGTCCCAACTTATTTGGAATCGGGGTTGTATTATCTGGGTTTAATGCATTCACAGAGTGACAACACGCACTTCGCCTCACTGTACAAGTCGAGAAAATTCTCCTTCATCAGCTGCTGTGCAGAACACTTCTGAAGATGTAGGAGGTGTAGGAGTTGCGATATATGTGCGTTTAAATTGCAATTTAGATTCACCGAAGGCCCTTGATATGAATATTAGATTTTAAGCATCTTGACACATGAATATGAAATGCGCTCATCTCCTACAGCTGCTGAAGCTCTTCTGAATTTTCTGAAGAAACTTTGAGTACTAGCAGTTTCCTGAGCTTTTCTGCCTCTATTAGTGAAGAGCCCTGCAGTCCCTCGTGGGGATTTGTTAATATTTTAAAGGATGGAACAGATTTCCAGGCAGTTCCACATGCACCAAGCATTAAACAACTTTACCAAGGTCATTTCGGTGAAAATAGTTGCAGGTGGCATGACTAACGTTACATGCTCCATGATTCAGTGATGGATTCAATTAAATCGATGATTTCATTTTGACTCACCTCTCAGAGAGGAATGTAGAAACACTAAATGGTTTTTCTAATAATAATTTTTTTAAAAACAAACTAAAGAAGAAAAAAAAAAAACATCCATTAATGTGATGAGAGGCCAACTTTGGATTCATTCATTCCTGTGAATCAAATTGCCTGAATCACTTAAAAGAGTCATTAAGAAACAGTGATACATTCTTACATTTTTAAATTACCCATCATACACTGAGGCCATCGCGAGTGTAGAATCCTGGTCACCATCAAGTACAATTCATTTCCATAATTGAAATAACAAGTGCTTGGACCCCCAGAAACCAAAGCCTGCATGTTTGCTTAGAAACCAAAATGTAACTAAATTAAAATATCCAGTGTATTGATAACATTCATTTTTCGTTTTTTTTTTGTTGTTGTTGTTGTTGTTTTTTAACATTCGTTTACATGAGCTAGCTAATGGTTAGCAAGCTAGAATGCTTGCTAGCTACATGTGTCACATACATTGTGCATACATTGTTAGAATATACTAGCTAGCATATTAGAACATAATTATTATATTATATTGTAACATTATTCGAACACAGTGTATCATTCTCTGCATAAATAACTTGTGTTTTTCCATTAAAAAAAAAAAAAAACCTTAAGAACCTTGAAAAATGTTCACGTGCAGGTATGATACACCAACAGAACACGTGGGTTTGCTGGAGTTTTTTCCGGATGATGTATTAACATGTTTTTTCCTTCACTTAACAGCATGACGAGGGAGATGTTTAACTTGTCAGACAGCTAGCTGAAATAAACGTAAACGATGCACACACGATACACGGATTTGTGCGTCCGGATTCAATTAGACCATCTTAAGACGTTCCTCAGGCTGTAGCAGCAGATGATCTCCTTGAGCGTCTTGCGCATCTCCTGGCTCCTGAAGGCGTAGATGAGTGGGTCGATGACGGAGTTGCACATGATCAGGATGAGGTACATGTTGAAGTGGGACATGAAACACATGCAGTACAGGTTCCTCGGGCAGGAGATCATGAGGATGAGGTGGAGGAAGAAGGGCGCCCAGCACACGATGAAGATCCCCAGCAGGATGGTGAGCGTGACGGCCGCTTTCATGTTAGTCCTCTGGTGGATGGAGTTGTATCCGGGCAGAGCGGCGATTCGCTTGACGTGCGAGCGAGCCAACATGAACATGTGGGTGTACAGTGAGGCCATGAGCGCCAGCATGATGAAGAACATGGACACCAGGCACACGATGACAAGCGTGCTGTCGGAGTAGATGATGAAGACGATGCCGCATCCCGTGCAAAAGGTCCAAATCCCGGTGATGATGAGCGATGCACGCTTCACGGTCATGATGTTGTGGTAACGCAGCGCGTAAAAAGTGGTGACGTAGCGATCCACGGCGATGGCCAGGAGGCTGCACATGGATGCCACCACAGAGATGCAGATCATGGAGTCAAAGACGTTGTCGATTTGTCTGATGATGTGATCTTCCGCCACCAGCTGTTGATTGCTGAGCAGGTAGATGACGATGGTCTCCCACGCATTCGACACGCTCACCAACATGTCCGCCACTGCCAGACTACACACGAAGAAGTACATGGGCGAGTGCAGGTTCTTGTTCTTCACTATGGCGCAGATCACCAGGATGTTCTCCAACAAGCTGATGATACCCAGAATGAGGAAGACCTCAGGGGTGATGTTGAGCTGCTCGCAGACTTTGGATTTTGTCCGAGATGGTGGAGCTTCAGTGACGTTCAGGGAGTAGACCTCTTGGCTGGAATTGACCATAAAGCTCCAGACAGAGGGGCTGACAGTGGTGGTCTTGGAGAAGTTCATCTTGGTGAAGCGATTTGGTGTAAAGTTTCTGGAGCTTTCTGTGAGTCAGTGGCTTGGTGCACGTGGCATCATTGCTCTGTGTACGAACAGCAGAGGGAGATGGTACAATTAGGCATATCACCTCAAAAACAAATGATGTGTAATGCACCTTTAGAAGGGAAGGTTTCTTTGGTTTGTCCCTTGAAGAACATTTTAAAGGAAGAACAGTTCAGTATGGAGGTTATTATCTGAGAAGCTCTTAGTTGTGTTAATGGTCCCAGTTTATTTACCGTCAGTTCCTGTCTACAGCTATGTAAGGAATAAAACCTTCAGCGTGACTGTCACCACCCCGAAGTTGATTATTTTCCTATAACAGCACATCCCCATGTGTTTTATTCCTCTTATACCACGGATGTCCGAAAACGTAAAGTTATAGCTTTACCTCTGACTGTTACAAAGCTCTGACACTGGAGACTCCTTCCATAAATGTCCATAAATCTCCTTACACACAGTTTTTAATCCATTATGTAGCCTGTGAACGAGCTGTTACTATAGAAACGATGCCGTATTAGAACGAGTGCATTAATATGAAGCCGTGATTTGCAGCTGCGCTCCTGTCAGAGCTTCTGTTACAGAACATTAATCAAGACCTTCTCCGACGTATTATTCCTCCATCAGTCCTTTTCTTAACCAAATATCTGGATCAGTATGTGTTTTTTTTCTCCCATGACATGCATAATTCCTGTGTTTCCAACGTTCTAGAAAGTGTTCAAGGCTGTTACATGATATGACGCGTGTATGGTCATATGTTAGTCATGTTCTCAAGCCAAGGCTTCAGTGAGAGATGTGTATGAGAGCTGAGATTTCAGCACTGTGATCTGACCCAGTTTTTCACGTATATAAAAGAAGCTTTGTAAGATCTGCCTAACAGTGCTTACCGGCCTTTTATCAAAAGGAATAATTCATCAGGATGGTGGGGGCGCTTACATGCACTCAGGGCTTCTTCCATAGACCAAGTTCGATGACTTGATGGACTAGTTACCATGAAGCTGGTCACATGGTAAGCTCAGAGCTCAGAATTCTGGGAAATTAACGGAGACGTGTTTCAGAAAGACTTTGGGCCAGAAACACTCTTTTGCTCTACATTTAACAGTTAAACAATGTGGCTGTTATATGAGAGCGCTGCTGAGTTCTGGATTGTGATTGGTCAGAGGGTGTCGATTAATTTTCCTTAACGGCAGCTCTGACAGTAGTGCAGCTACAGCATGGAGAAGCAGGATGTGTAAATAAATAGAAAAAAAGGAGCAGAATTGCAGGTTAACTTTTATCACGCTTCAGAATCAGATGTTTATAATGAACGGTGATTCTGCTTGGTATTCTGCTCATTAGCTGGAAGCACAGGGACAATTAACAAGCACGACCTTCGGCTTTATTTACAGATATTTAGAGTCGACACTACGCTCTGTTTCACTGCACAATCAGCTGAATGTCACACCTGTAAACCGACTCACTTACAGCAGTGAATTGCAGTTAAACCCGACGTACACTTGCAGTGCAGTACGGGAATCCCTCGGCCATTAAGACTATACTGTACGAAAAATAAAAAATTAACGACTGTTACATTTAGCAGCACTTGGGACTTTTCTATAAAATGGCTGTTGTGACGTTTTCTCTCAATTGGTCTCGTTGATTTTTCCATCACTGAGTAATAATGCAGAGAGAAACAGAACAGATAACTGATTCATATCTGGCCAGTTTTTTTATCACTCACTTTCTGTCGTTATTAAAATTTAATATACTCCAAAGATGACAGGATGGAAATAAAGAGCTTGATCACATGCAAGAAGAAGAACACAGACTTCCAGTGTACCAAAGATCCCCTTCAGACAGACATCATGTTATATTTAAAAATTAAAACTAAAATATTTGAAGCAGAACGGCTGTATGACTCTCATATCACTATTTACCCTATGAATCTATAAATGGTGGCTTAGTTGGGTTAGCATGTTTGCCTTGCAACTCCAGGGTTGGGGGTTCGAGTCCCGCCTCCGCCCTGAGTGCGCGGAGCTTGCATGTTCTCCCCGTGCTTCAGGGGTTTCCTCCGGGTACTCCGGTTTCCTCCCTCCATGCATTGTAGGCTGATTGGCATTTCCAAATTGTCCATAATGTGTGTGTGTACAATTGTGCCCTGCAATGGGTTGGCACCTCATCCGGGGTGTCCCTTGACTTGTGCCCCATATCCCCTGGGATTGTGACCCTGTGTAGGATAAGCGGTATGAAAAATGGCTGGATGGAAGATTACAGTTATGTTTAACCATAAGACTTTATTTAACTATAAGTTAAATCACACCACATGATGCAAGACTCACAAAGGTCATAACTGCAGTGTTTCTTCCTGACAAAAACATTTCTAATATCGCCTCATTTCACTTTTAGACAACAATTTACCTGCTACAGTTGAACCCTTTCTCACAGTACACTGCCGTTTCACACCGTCTGCAGAATGGAAATCGACTTATCAGACATTTTCAATCAGTATGTTCAAATGACTTATTTCATCACTGTAAGTCTGTTATACGATTAGTCAGGACACTGTTGGGTTTCTGTGTGTAGAGTATCTTGACTCTATGTTGTTCAGCTGCTGGTGAGCAGGGCGATGGGAAAGGGGAGGGGTGTGAGCCCCCTGCTGGGCAAACAATGCATAAAGAGATAAAGCGGACAGCACAACTAAAGCTTTTTTGATAGTAAAATACCGTATACAACTGTCACAATAAAATTGTTTAAACATTGAAACCTAGTAAGCAAAGTGCATACTTTCAGTGTGACATCACAAATAAATTCAATGCTGAACACGGCCACGCCCAAAACAAACTGGCACAAAAAATGGCGCAAACTCCATTTCATTACTTGACGAACTTACTCGTTTTTCACTACAGCATTTCAAAACAAAAACATTTTATATATAATTCCTTTACATGGGAAAATGTTTACTCGCAGAATCACATGTAAACAAGATCGTCAGTATGATCACGAAGCGAAGTGTGTCTTTGCAACTTAAATGTCATTTTAAATCCGTTTTATTTCCACAGCACTTTTAGCAACTGCTGTCTTCACCAAGCAGCTTTACGTAGGTCCAGATGTAGATTCAGATCCCGACTGAGAAGCAGGCGAGAGAACCTGGACGGACATGTACATGGACGGACAAGATAATAAATAAAAACACAGTTTTTGAGCTGTAATTAGATATTCAGAACATGTTTTGCAGCCCGTAGCAGCAGGTGAACTGCCTGGGGGGAGGGGGGGGGGGGGGGTCGTACGTCTAATGGCTGTGTCCTGAATGCTAAAAAATGTACGTCTCGGTTTACTCCCTTTCAGTGTGGACAGGGAGGACGGTGTCCTGCTTTACCACAGTTTTCATCTTTTGAACACAAATCGTCGTTTTAATAAACACAACGGTGTGGAATAAAAATTCTACACACTCTTTCTCTGAGAGCAGAGACGAAAATAGCAAGCGACTTCGTGTAGGATTCGTCAGGGATGAGAGACAAGCATCTGTGTGTGTGTGTGTGTGTGTGTGTGTGTGTGTGTGTGTGTGTGTGTGTGTAAGCATCAGTTTATACAGTCTGACAGCAGCCTAAAGGTCCTCAGCCCTTTACTCCTACTTCTCTATTCTTGTCTGTTTCTCTCTCTCTCTCTCTCATTCTAATGCAATCTCTCCATGAGACAGGAATATGTAAACAGGAAAGTTCTCACCTGTCTGCCCACCACTGGATTTGACTAATCAGTCGTGTGTGTGTGTGTGTGTGTGTGTGTGTGTGTGCGTGTGTGTGTGCATCTGTGTAGCTCATCCCTCTGGTAGCTCATCCTTCCATCAGTTCCCCCTCCAGTGCATGCAGTTTAGGAAGAAATTCTACATCAGTAAAATATTATTATTATTATTATTATTATTTGTCTGTAGAGCATTTTTTTTACTTCTATTTCGAGCCCAGATCTCGAGCTGTTTCAGAGGGTTACACAGGATTAAAACACATTAAACGTGAACCAAACATTCTACAAGCATCAATGAATAACTATGAATCTATGAGAATGACTACAAATCACGGAAGTACAAGATAAACGAGTACGTTTGCAATAAGCATCGATTGCATTACCAGTGGGAAAACTGTTCAGCAGTGGGACTGAAGGAGAACCTCATGGGACGCCATATTGCACTTTTTTTTAGACTCTCTAGAATTCTTCTTTGAAACATAAAACCTAAAATAATTTTTAGAGGTACACTGCGCACGGTGGAAGACGCACACTAAACGGAAGAAGGTCGTGCCATTGATAGTAACTGTCACCCAGAACACACTGGTAGAATCTGCTAGAGGGTCTGCTAAACGTGGCTAAGGACCTGACACATTCCTACAAAGGGACGATATATGACTGACGACCTCTCAACTGTGCCACCGTGTTCAAAAATTCGTTTTCCTGTCAAAAAAAGCATCACACGGAAGTGTTTTTATCCACTCCATCCTTCAAGATTCTGAAGCTTGTGGCCAGAAAAGTGTACAAAAGGTATCAGATGTCCCTGGGCTGATGAATGAAGCTGAGACTTGCACCCCACTCACAATAAATGCAACCTGGCTGGACGAGTTTTATACATCCATCTAGGCAAGTAACATCTACAGCGTGATTGTCCAGTCTCATGTTTTGGTTGCCTGAAAGTCTAATGTAACCTAATTGAACCCCAAAGTATGACAAGACTATTTCTGGAGTTCATTCATTTATTCATTTTCAGTAAGTGTTTTATCCTGGTCAGGGTCGCAGTGGATCCGGAGCCGATCACGGGAACACTGTGTGAAAATATATGAATACTTACATTCCCTCATAAGGGAGGGGGAAAAAATAATAAATCAAAAAGCCAAGTGCGAAAGTCAAAGTGTCCAGAAGAACTGTGTCTGGTTCTGCAAGATGCTCAGTAAAACTTACCAGCTCATTTCCTTATAAAACTGCACACATTGTACCGGAGACTACTATTATTATTTATATTTTTATTTTTTTGTCACACCAAATATTGACTTTGTTTCATTTATATTTACATTTATGTCATTTGGCAGACGCCCTTATCCAGAGCGACTTACATTTATGTCATTTATACAACTGAGCAGGTGAGGGTTAAGGGCCTTGCTCAAGGGCCCACAGTGGCAGCTTGGCAGTGCTGGGGTTTGAACTCACGACCTTCTTACGACCTTTACTACTGTTTACTGCTCTTTTTTTTAATGTAGAAACATTTCATTTCATTATTTTGAAGGCATCTTTGCGCTTACAGCATTTCTTTGCACGTGCTTAAAACTTTTGCACAGTACTGTGGTATATAACTAGACCTGCGAGGATGTCTGCTTGCCACTGAATTAAACACAGTGCTGTAGATTTTATTCATTTATTTATACTTCAATCCCTCTGTCACCTCTTTCTTTCACACCTTATCATCATTCTCAATTTCTGTTTCTTTTTTAATCTATTTATTTCTTTGATTTCTTCTTTCTCTTTTACCCATACATTAGTTTATTACTTTCTCAATTACCTTCTTTCTTTTTATTCCACCCACACTTTTTATTTATTCTATATTTCTTTGTCACACAAACTCACAAAATTCCCTCACTTTTTCTTTCTTTCCTCCTTTCTTTTTTTTTTTTCTTTCTTTCTCTCCGACACCCAAACTGACACTCAAACATATATATTTTTTTTGTTTTTACCAGGTAAATGTAATAATAATAATGTATATTTTGTTATCATGCAGATGATATTAAGTTACATGTATCTGCTGGTACTTGTACTTGGTACCGACACATGTATTCAGCATTATTACTCATCTCCTCATTATCTCCTCTTTGGCAGTGAAGAACAGAAAGGAGGAATTCAGCAGCTTTATGGAGTATAAGTAGCTATGGGATTGAGACTCATGGTGCAGTGTTTGACTCAGATCTGACATTTTTAAATCACACGTTGATAATAACAATACGACGATAAATCGATGTTCATCTGGTTTTCTCGTTTAATGGAGCATTAAAAAATAATAAAACATAATAAATGTTCTTTCATCTCTGAATGTCTGACGTGTCCCAAATCAAGGTTTGATATCAAGCGCTGACTAAAAATCAATTGACAATGAAAATGCACCTAACCGTGACAGGCACGTTATTCTTCAAGTTAAATTAACAGCGTTTATAGTTTTTTTTTTTAACATCCTGCAATAATAGGAATGGAATGAAATGAGTAAAACTGGACAGAAATGTGATAAAATAGACCGATTAGTGTAAATCACAAAGCACGTTCATTTACATTTGGCCACGCCCACCAAACTCCAAAAAAGGCAAAGCTCACAGAGAACTGAAAACGTCAAAAAGAACACTAAATGGTGAAAGAGTCTGTGTGGCGTATCAGCGACCGTACACACACACACACACACACACACACACACACACACACACACACACACACACACACACAGATACACACTATGTGCAGGGCTGCAGATGGACTACAGTCAGTAATTATACACTACACTGTGTGTGAGGGACAACCTGATGACCTGTTCTTTCTTTCTTTCTTTCTTTCTTTCTTTCTTTCTTTCTTTTTCTGTCTTTCTTTCTTTCTAACCCTTAATCCTATGTTTTTTCTTTCTTTTTGTCCACTTTCATTTTGTCCCTGTTTTTGTTTTTTCTTCCTTTCTTTCTTTTTTCTTTTTCTTTCTTTCTTTCTTTCTTGCTTCCTTTTTTCTTTCTTTCTTTCTAACCCTTAATCCTGTTTTTTCTTTCTTTTTGTCCACTTTCATTTTCTCCGTTTTTGTCTTTCTTTCTTTCTTTCTTTCTTTCTTTCTTTCTAACCCTTAATCCTGTTTTTTCTTTCTTTTTGTCCGTTTTTGTATTTCATTTTTTCTTTCTTTCTTTCTAACCCTCAATCCTTTTTTTCTTTCTTTTCTCCATTTTCTTTTTGTCCCTGTTTTTGTTTTCTTTTTTTTTTCTTTTTGTTCCTCATTTTAATAGAGTGCCTTTACTTTTGTCTTAATTTGAATGGTTAGTCTTGTTTGTCTTAATTTAAGGATCTGTTTTGGAATCACTTTCTGTCAAGTCATTAATTCAAAATGACAAAATGTTCATTAAATTGGCGCGTCATTGAAATAAATAAGCGAAACTCTATAGTGTAATCCGTATATAAAATCACAGTAACTCACTGACAATTAAACGATTTGAAGCCGATCAATCGAGGTTCACACTAGTGAGTCTCCTTACACGGAAATTTACTCGAACTCAGCAGTGGAATGTCGGATTTTTCTGGATTTTCATGAACACCACATTTCTTGTGTAAACGCTTTAAAATTCCTTTGTATCCAGTTCGATAGATGTTTCCAGATGTGGAGAACAGCAGGTAGAAATCTCACATCATCTCGAGCAGCTGAGTGAAGTTCCATCAGAGCATCAGTGTCCAGCGTCTCATCACGCTTCTCACATTTCTATTTAAAGCACGGCTATTGAATTTCTCCGCCCCTGCTTTTGTTTTTATCTCCGCATCAGTTTTCCGAACTCACAGAAAGGTCACACTGTGCTGTTGTGAGTCAGATGAAGAAATTAAATGTGAAACTCATTAAATTTTGTTTTTGTTTCAGACAATATTCTTACACCAACGGCCTGAAAAATCCGCCGGGGTTAAATTATCTCTGAATTCTGCATGAAATGTAAATGAGTTGAATGAGTTTTTCTTTTTTTTTTTTCTTTTTTAACCAACGTAGACTTTAAAGTAAACAGCAGCTCTGACACTAGTGCAAAGAAACATGTCTAACCATTGATATGGTGAAGTTTTCTGCAAGAAGGAGATATGGAAGGAGTCTCCAGTGTCAGCACTTTGTAACAGTCAGAGGTAAAGCTGTAATTCGAGGTTTTCCGACATCTTTGACACTTTTTAATCCATTCATGCGCCGTATGAGTCCCTATGAATGAGCTGTTACTATAGAAACTATAACATATTAAAGCGAGCACATTACTCATAAACAAACCTGTGATTTGCAGCTGCGCTACTGTCAGAGCTGCTTAATCAGATTAATCAACAACCTTCTGACCAATCACAATCCAGAACTCAACACCGCTGTGTTATAAATGCAGTTTATGTTGAACGGCTTCTTCATAGAAACTTCTCTCATCTCCGCATGACTCATAAGCGAGTGCGTGACACGAAAATAGGAGCCTTCATGAAAACAAAGGCTTCTGTGCTGAGCTGGATCCCGTGGGTCCTGACCCAGTTCTACTGTTGAGACACATTATTTTGTCATTATTTTTTAATGAATAAGTAGGAAAACTGAATGAGAAAAGTCTTGCAATTATTATTTTTCTTTAGGTCTGTCAGGTTTTTTTTTTAATCTTTAGTTAAAAAGGCTTGGTGAAGTCTGAAGTCTGAAGCCAAGTTCGAAGTCGTGGGATCAAATTAACGGCCGCACACACGGAGGCTTTGACACGGTGTGCAGCAGTGAGTCAGACGCGTCCAGCTGAACACGTGGTCTTCAGATAAACCCACACAGTAAAGGACAGTCGCTCACAGCAGACTGCTTTTCCTTCTGAAGCTCAGTGTTTTTCTCAGTGTCTCCGTGGCTCACGTCTGTGTTTCCCTCAGCAGGCTTTATTTTAGCTCTCGTTACTTCTGTTCAACATTGAAGCGTCCGTTTCTGCTCCTCATTAGCCACATCACACAGAGACTGCTCAGGACGTTTGCTTTCACAAGCTGGTTTATTTTTTTTAATCCAAACACTGAGGCAAGAAAATCCCTAAATGTTAATTTAGGCTGCTTTCACACTTCACTTTTTTCAGAAAAATGAAACGCTCATACTGTAACTATAACAACACTCTTACTAGTCAGAGTTAGTATCCGTGTTGCCCACGGTTTTTTTTGTTTTGCTAGATTTGATTCTGACAACCAATCCCTGATCACCACTGTTTCCCAACAACCAATCCCTGATCACCACTGTTTCCCAACAACCAATCCCTGATCACCACTGTTTCCCAACAACCAATCCCTAATCACCACTGTTTCCCAACAACCAATCCCTCATCACCACTGTTTCCCAACAACCAATCCCTGATCACCACTGTTTCCCAACAACCAATCCCTGATCACCACTGTTTCCCAACAACCAATCCCTGATCACCACTGTTTCCCAACAACCAATCCCTGATCACCACTGTTTCCCAACAACCAATCCCTGATCACCACTGTTTCCCAACAACCAATCCCTGATCACCACTGTTTCCCAACAACCAATCCCTGATCACCACTGTTTCCCAACAACCAATCCCTGATCACCACTGTTTCCCAACAACCAGTCCCTGATCACCACTGTTTCCCAACCTCCAATCCCTGATCACCACTGTTTCCCAACAACCAATCCCTGATCACCACTGTTTCCCAACAACCAATCCCTGATCACCACTGTTTCCCAACAACCAATCCCTGATCACCACTGTTTCCCAACAACCAATCCCTGATCACCACTGTTTCCCAACAACCAATCCCTGATCACCACTGTTTCCCAACAACCAGTCCCTGATCACCACTGTTTCCCAACCTCCAACCCCTGATCACCACTGTTTCCCAACCTCCAACCCCTGATCACCACTGTTTCCCAACAACCAATCCCTGATCACCACTGTTTCCCAACAACCAATCCCTGATCACCACTGTTTCCCAACAACCAATCCCTGATCACCACTGTTTCCCAACAACCAATCCCTAATCACCACTGTTTCCCAACAACCAATCCCTGATCACCATTGTTTCACAACAACCAATCCCTAATCACCACTGTTTCCCAACAACCAATCCCTGATCACCACTGTTTCCCAACAACCAATCCCTGATCACCACTGTTTCCCAACAACCAATCCCTGATCACCACTGTTTCCCAACATCCAATCCCTGATCACCATTGTTTCACAACAACCAATCCCTAATCACCAGTTTCCCAACAACCAATCCCTGATCACCATTGTTTCCTGTAGTCCTGCAGACTATAACTTTACATGAACACAACTGTTTGTCCAACATACTGTAAGTATTTAGGGCCCAAGCACCTATGAAAAAAAAAATACAGCATATAATGACAATAAACTAAACTTTTAAGCAATTCGCACCAATTTCCCCAGCCCCTTGCACACAGTGGAGAATTTTGGATATAAGCATAAGTTTGTGCTCGTGCATCACTGTCGTGATTCCGTGCTACACAAGCTCCGCTTTATAAAGTTTGCGAGTTACAATCTTCTTCACTACATTTAATATAAAATGCTCCCCTGCCTTAGAGGACTTGGAGGTCTCACACTTTTTCCCGCTGTCACTTGACGATTACTCCTCCGTCTCACGGTGACTGAAGTCATGCTGGGTATAAAAGGTAACACTGACGTAAACAGTTAACTGAAGAAATTCATCGTCGTTGACTCTGGGTATTGGAACTCAGACCGACCAATCGATAATGAGATTCGTTGACAACGATTTTCATAATCGATTATTATAGATTTTATCAATTAGTTGTTGCTAAAATAGTCACTAGGTATGTCTCTGGAGTCAATAAAGTCACTAAAAAGGCGTCACATCTCGTGTGGGAGGAACGAGTGACATCAGCCGTGTGATTGGTGAGAGTGATGCCTACGCATGCATGACATACGATTAGCCATGTCTACTTTTTCATGGAATGGAGAGAATTTGTCTTTTCCTATCTCACAGACTCTAAACAAATTTATATTTACCTTCTTCTGTGTTTGGTAAATTACCCAGAAGGCTTTGTGCATCACCCTGACTTTTAAAGCAGACTCTCTCTCTCTCACTCTCTCTCTCTCTCTCCATCCTGTAATACCTGTGTTTCTGTGTACCAGCACTGAGTGCTTTACTGACACCCACCCACCGACCCACACTGTGTGTGTGTGTGTGTGTGTGTGTGTGTGTGTGAGAGAGAGAGAGAGAGAGACTAATCACAGCAGCAGATGCTTTCAGACCTGCGAGGATGTCTGCTTGCCACTGAATTAAACACAGTGCTGTAGATTTTATTCATTTATTTATACTTCAATCCCTCTGTCACCTCTTTCTTTCACCCCTTATCATCATTCTCAATTTCTGTTTCTTTTTTAATCTATTTATTTCTTTGATTTCTTCTTTCTCTTTTACCCATACATTAGTTTATTACTTTCTCAATTACCTTCTTTCTTTTTATTCCACCCACACTTGTTTTTATTTATTTCATATTTCTTTGTCGCACAATTCCACCCCCACTTTTTCTTTCTTTCTTTCTTTCTTTCTTTCTTTCTTTCTTTCTTTCTTTCTTTCTTTCTTTCTCTCTTTCTCTCTGACACCCAAACTGACACTCAAACAGAATTTTTTATTTTTCTTCTTTTCGGCTCAGCACCTCGACTCCGCACAGCCTCTCTCTATATCAGTTTGTAACGACAACGTGATAATTAATGAGATTTTCTGGGAAACGTTTTTCTGAAAAATATCTTTCTAAGAATAAAGAACAGTTAGTCGATGCTAATTAGAATGTTATAATGCTGTCTTCCTTTGTTTTGCTCAGTAAACCAGCCTATTTTAACGATCTGCTTCATTCATTTATCTGGAACTTGAAAGTTTGTGCACCCTTTTCTATGAATGAATTTTCTACATTTCTGCATAAATATGACCTAAAACATCATCAGATTTTCACACAAGTCCTAAAAGCAGCTCAATAGAACCCAATTAAACAAATGAGACAAAAATATTATACTTGGTCATTTATTTATTGAGGAAAATGATCCAATGTTACAGATCTGTGAGGGCAAAAGTATGTGAAACTTTGCTTTCAGTATCTGGTGTTTCCCCCTTGTGCAGCGATAACTGCAGCTAAACGTTAGCAGTAACTGTCGATCAGTCCTGCACATCGGCTTGGAGGAGTTTTAGCCCGTTCCTCAGTACAGAACAGCTTCAACTCTGGGATGTTGGTGGGTTTCCTCACATGAACTGCTCGCTTCAGGTCCTTCCACAACATTTTTATTGGATTAAGGTCAGGACTTTGACTTGGCCATTCCAAAACATTAACTTCTTTAACCGTTCTTTGGTAGAACGACTTGTGTGCTCAGGGTCGTTGTCTTGCTGCATGACCCACTTTCTCTTCAGATTCAGTTCATGGACAAATGTCCTATATTTTCCCTTATAATTCGCTGGTATAATTCAGAATTCATTGTTCCATCAATGATAGCAAGGCATCCTGGCCCAGATGCAGCAAAACAGGCCCATAACCATGACACTACCACCACCATGTTTCACAGATGGGATAAGATGGGTTCTTATGCTGGGATGAAAGGTTCACATACTTTTGCCACTCACAGATGTAATATTGGATCATTTTCCTCAATAAATAAATGATCAAGTATAATATTTTTTGTCTCATTTGTTTAACTGGGTTCTCGTTGTCTACTCTTAGGACTTGTGTGAAAATCTGACGACGTTTTAGATCAAATTTATGCAGAAAATTCTATTGTACCACTGTAGGTAAACAACATTGGCTAGTTGTTAGCAACATTGTGTAGAACTGTTGATATTCACTCTGGGAAAATGAATTCTTAACAGAAATGAATGCTAGCAACTAGATAAAACTATTCTATTATAGCTAACAGCTCTTAGCAGTGTTTCATTCATAAATTTTATTCATGTTTGTTCAGTAAACATCACCATTCTACACAATATGTTGCTAGCAACCAGCTAAACTTATTTTAATTTACTTATACTGAACATTACGGATTTTTTCCCCCGTTCTCTGCCCATCCAGATAGCCAGAAGCGTTAGCTAGCTGACATGAGTTTTGCTAGTTGCTAGTAAAATTGTGCAAAATTGCTGATATTTAGTCTGTAAAATGAATTATTAACATGAATAAAATGAATGAATAAAACACTGCCAACACTTTGAAACACTGAATGACACAATGCTAACGAGCTAAACGTATTTACTTAGCTGACTCTATTGTTATCGAGATAAACACAGGAAGAATATTGTACAGTATAAGCGAACTAAAAATATGCTTTTTGTAATATGACGGGGGTTTTAAGGAGTCTTAAAAGTATGCTATTCGTTAATGATAATGTCTCCTCTCACGGTCCATGGTGTTAAATGTTTTATACTTAAGTGCCCAAGTGAAATATTCCGTATTTATTAGCTTTGACATGACACTTAAAAGCTGTCATTTTAAAGCGCGAAGTCACGCAGTATTCCAGCACTCTAGTGCGCACTATTTCTACATACTATCTAGTACGTTAGTATGCGGTTTAGAGGGTTACCAAGGCGACGCGTCAGCACGCGACGCGTAAGCTGCGTTCTATTTTAGCACACTGTTTAGTAGGCAAGTATGCAGAAGCATTAAACTCTCCCACTCACCTGAACCGCAGGAACTGTTTGATTGTTTGTTTGTTTGTTTTGTTTTGTTTTGTTTTGTTTTTTCAACAAAAAAAATAATAATAATCTTCCAGTGTTTGGTTTCTTCACGACCGGAACCTAAGAGTATGAGATCTCAGACTGGAGATGGGTTACATTTATAGATTCAGGAGAGGAGAGAGGAGGGAGAGAGAGCTCCACCTCCCACACACACACACACACACACACACACACACACACACACACACACACATTCATTCATCCATTCATTCACTCACCTCCTACAGGTCTCATTAGGACACTTATAACTGCTGGTGGTGGTGTGTGTGTGTGTGTGTGTGTGTGTGTGTGTGTGTGTGTGTGTGTGTGTGTGTGTGTGTGGTAATGTTCTTACAAAATATGAGGGTTTTTTTCTGTTTTATTTTATTTTATTTATTTATTTATTTATTAAATATTATGAAACAGGGGCACTGTGATCCACCCTGTGTGCATGGAGTTTGCATGTTCTTCCCCTGCTTTGGGTTTCCTCTGGGTACTGGTTTCCTCCTCCAGTCCAAAGAAGCGTTGATGTTTCCAAATTGTGCGATTGTGCCCTGCGGTGGATTGGCACCCTGTCCAGGGTGTGCCCGAGTTCCCTGGGAGCGTTATAGAAGATGGATGGATGTATATTTTGAAACACTGCATGCGTGTGTATGCTCTTTGTCTTGAACCGATCAAACCCCATTTGTCTGTTTCTCTTTATCTTAACCAGGCAGATGATCGTCCTCCGGCGGCACTTACACGAAACCTCATTAAACAAATTCAGATATGTCCATCCTGACACACATTAACCCTCGGGGTCTGTTGGGGGTCCTGGAGACTGCTGCTGTATTACAGAGGTCAACATAATAATCAGGCAACTCAGTGCAGACCGTTTGTAGGCTGGACATCATTATCCTGGATAATTTTACATGATTATCCTGGATATCGTGACATCATTATCTGGATAACATTACATTATTATCCTGGATAAAAGTACAACACTATCCTGCATAACATTACATATTATCCTGGAAAATGTTAATGGATAATTGTACACAACATTCCTGGATAACGATAGATCTTATTATGGATAAGACTGCATTATTATCCTGGATAACATTATATTTAATCCTGGATAATGTTACATATTTTTCTGGATAACATTATATCACTATGCTGGATAACATTACATTTTATTCTGGATAATACTACACCATTATCCTGGATAACACTACATGGGCAAGATAAGATAAGATAAGAGACAATATAAAATATAACAAAAGACAATATAGCAGCAGATGAGTATTTAAATAAGTTAAAATAAAAAATATATATATAATATATATAAAAATAAAAAATAAAAACTGTAGAGAATATATACACAGAATAAATAGATTATGTGCAGAAAGGGACAGAATAAAACCAGATAGACTCGTATGCAGGTTATAACAGTGTGCAAAATGTAGTTGTGCAGCACTGGACTGAGCAAAATTCTTAAAGTATGATGTTCATCCTCCAAGGAGTAGTGCAGAAATATCAGAGTGCCCTCTCAGGTGGAGAGGTTTTGTGTGGAGTTGTTCAGTCTGATGGCTGCAGGTAGAAAAGACCTGTGAAAGCTCTCCTTCCTGCACCGAGGCAGACGTTACCTCTCGCTCAGTCTGCTGCTCGGTGCAGTGATTGTTGGATTGAGGGGGTGGGAGTGATCGCTCATGATGACAGTGAGCTTGGACAGAATCCTCCTCTCATTCAGTTCCTTTGTAGTGGTGTCACTGCCCCAGCAAACAGCAGCGTAGAAGATGGCACATGACACAACAGACTCATAGAATGTTCATAGCAGCTGACCCCGTACTCCAAAGGACCTCAGTCTCCTCAAAACTTAGAGTTGCCTTTGTCCCTTTTTGTACAAGGCTGTCCATGTTCATGTCTCACTCCAGCTTGTCACTCACCTAGGTACGCATACGTCTGTACCACCTCAATGTTCTGTCATTCAATGGATGACCGGAGCTGGAGCAGATTTCTTCTTACAGAACAGTACACCACAAAGCTGTCAATCATGCTCCTGTACTCCTCCTCATTCCCTTCCCTAATACACCCCACAATAGCAGTATCATCTGAGAACTTCTGCATATGACATGTTTCAGAGTCATTCCTAATATCAGAGGTGTAAAAGGTGAATAGGAAGGGAGCAAGAACCCGTACTGCTTATAGTCCTCTCAGACGTACAGTTCTGGCACACATACTGGGGTCTGCAGGTCAGGTAGGTAGTGACCCAAGACACCAGGGCAGTGTCCACCTGTGCCGCACACAGCTTCTTCCCCAGTAGAGTGGTGCTGAAGGTACTGTGAAAGGTAAAAAAAAAAAATTAAAAACCTTTTCATTATCCTGGATAACATTACATCATTATGCTGGACAACATTACAATTGATCCTGGAGAACATTACATCACTATCCTGGATAACATTACACAATTATCCTGGATAACATTACATCACTATCCTGAATAACATTACATCACTATCCTGAATAACATTACATCATTATCCTGAATAACATTACATCACTATCCTGAATGTCATTACATCATTATCCTGGATAACATTACATCACTATCCTGGATAACATTACATCACTATCCTGAATGCCATTACATCACTATCCTGAATAACGTTACATCACTATCCTGGAAAACGTTACATCACTATCCTGAATAACGTTACATCACTATCCTGGAAAACATTACATCACTATCCTGAATAACATTACATCACTATCCTGGATAATATTACACAATTATCCTGGATAACATTACACAATTATCCTGGATAGCATTACACAATTATCCTGGATAACATTACATCACTATCCTGAATAACGTTACATCACTATCCTGGAAAACGTTACATCACTATCCTGAATAACGTTATATCGCTATCCTGGAAAACATTACATCACTATCCTGAATAACATTACATCACTATCCTGGATAATATTACACAATTATCCTGGATAACATTACACAATTATCCTGGATAGCATTACACAATTATCCTGGATAACATTACATCACTATCCTGAATAACATTACATCACTATCCTGGATAATATTACACAATTATCCTGGATATCATTACATCACTATCCTGAATAACATTACATCACTATCCTGGATAATATTACACAATTATCCTGGATATCATTACACAGTTATCCTGGATAACATTACACAATTATCCTGGATAACATTACACAATTATCCTGGATAACATTACATCACTATCCTGAATAACGTTACATCACTATCCTGGAAAACGTTACATCACTATCCTGAATAACATTACATCACTATCCTGGATAATATTACACAATTATCCTGGATATCATTACACAATTATCCTGGATAATATTACACAATTATCCTGGATAACATTACACAATTATCCTGGATAACATTACACAATTATCCTGGATATCATTACACAATTATCCTGGATAACATTACACAATTATCCTGGATAACATTACATCACTATCCTGGATAATATTACACAATTATCCTGGATAACATTACACAATTATCCTGGATAACATTACACAATTATCCTGGATAACATTACACAATTATCCTGGATAACATTACACAATTATCCTGGATAACATTACATCACTATCCTGAATAACGTTACATCACTATCCTGGAAAACATTACATCACTATCCTGGATAATGTTACATCACTATCCTGGATAATATTACACAATTATCCTGGATAACATTACACAATTATCCTGGATAACATTACACAATTATCCTGGATATCATTACACAATTATCCTGGATAACATTACACAATTATCCTGGATAACATTACACAATTATCCTGGAAAACGTTACATCACTATCCCGGATAACATTACATCACTATCCTGAATAACGTTACATCACTATCCTGAATAACATTACACAATTATCCTGGATAACATTACATCACTATCCTGAATAACATTACATCACTATCCTGAATAACATTACATCACTATCCTGAATAACGTTACATCACTATCCTGGAAAATGTTACATCTCTATCCTGAATAACATTACACAATTATCCTAGATAACATTACATCACTATCCTGAATAACATTACATCACTATCCTGAATAACATTACACAATTATCCTAGATAACATTACATCACTATCCTGGATAACATTACATCACTATCCTGAATAACATTACATCACTATCCTGAATAACATTACACAATTATCCTAGATAACATTACATCACTATCCTGGATAACATTACATCACTATCCTGGATAACATTACATCACTATCCTGAATAACATTACATCACTATCCTGAATAACATTACACAATTATCCTAGATAACATTACATCACTATCCTGAATGCCATTACATCACTATCCTGAATAACGTTACATCACTATCCTGAATAATGTTACATCACTATCCTGAATAACATTACATCACTATCCTGGATAATATTACACAATTATCCTGGATATCATTACACAGTTATCCTGGATAACATTACACAATTATCCTGGATAACATTACACAATTATCCTGGATAACATTACATCACTATCCTGAATAACATTACATCACTATCGTGGATAATATTACACAATTATCCTGGATAACATTACACAATTATCCTGGATAACATTACATCACTATCCTGAATAACATTACATCACTATCCTGGATAATATTACACAATTATCCTGGATATCATTACACAATTATCCTGGATAACATTACACAATTATCCTGGATAACATTACACAATTATCCTGGATAACATTACATCACTATCCTGAATAACGTTACATCACTATCCTGGAAAACGTTACATCACTATCCTGGATAACGTTACATCACTATCCTGGATAATATTACACAATTATCCTGGATAACATTACACAATTATCCTGGATAACATTACACAATTATCCTGGATATCATTACACAATTATCCTGGATAACATTACACAATTATCCTGGATAACATTACACAATTATCCTGGATAACATGACACAATTATCCTGAATAACGTTACATCACTATCCTGAATAACATTACACAATTATCCTAGATAACATTACATCACTATCCTGGATAACATTACATCACTATCCTGAATAACATTACATCACTATCCTGGATAACATTACATCACTATCCTGAATAACATTACATCACTATCCTAGATAACATTACATCACTATCCTGGATAACATTACATCACTATCCTGAATAACATTACATCACTATCCTGAATAACATTACACAATTATCCTAGATAACATTACATCACTATCCTGGATAACATTACATCACTATCCTGGATAACATTACATCACTATCCTGAATGCCATTACATCACTATCCTGAATAACGTTACATCACTATCTTGAATAACGTTACATCACTATCCTGGAAAACATTACATCACTATCCTGAATAACATTACATCACTATCCTGGATAATATTACACAATTATCCTGGATAACATTACATCACTATCCTGAATAACATTACATCACTATCCTGGATAATATTACACAATTATCCTGGATAACATTACATCACTATCCTGAATAACATTACATCACTATCCTGGATAATATTACACAATTATCCTGGATATCATTACACAATTATCCTGGATAACATTACACAATTATCCTGGATAACATTACACAATTATCCTGGATAACATTACATCACTATCCTGAATAACGTTACATCACTATCCTGGAAAATGTTACATCACTATCCTGGATAACGTTACATCACTATCCTGGATAACATTACACAATTATCCTGGATAACATTACACAATTATCCTGGATAACATTACACAATTATCCTGGATATCATTACACAATTATCCTGGATAACATTACACAATTATCCTGGATAACATTACACAATTATCCTGGATAACATTACACAATTATCCTGGAAAACGTTACATCACTATCCCGGATAACATTACATCACTATCCTGAATAACGTTACATCACTATCCTGAATAACATTACACAATTATCCTAGATAACATTACATCACTATCCTGGATAACATTACATCACTATCCTGAATAACATTACATCACTATCCTGAATAACATTACATCACTATCCTGGAAAATGTTACATCACTATCCTGAATAACATTACACAATTATCCTAGATAACGTTACATCACTATCCTGGATAACATTACATCACTATCCTGAATAACATTACATCACTATCCTGAATAACATTACACAATTATCCTAGATAACATTACATCACTATCCTGGATAACATTACATCACTATCCTGGATAACATTACTGGATAACATTACACAATTATCCTAGATAACATTACATCACTATCCTGGATAACATTACATCACTATCCTGGAAAACGTTACTGGATAACATTACACAATTATCCTGGATAACATTAGATCATTTTCCTTTATAACATCATATTTTATCCTGGATAGCATTACATTATTATCATGGATAACATTTGAAATAGAATCGAGTCTTTATCTGGAGCTACAGGGAGAACAGGTGTATGTTTTTAAAATTATCCCCAGCTGGGGAAAAGTTCTGCTGGAGGCTAGTTTAAGCTGCCAGGAGCATAATAGCTAAAGGCTGACTCATCCATTTGGATCAGTACCTGCTGATCTCAGAGATTTGTATTCCTTGAACATCTGGGAATTATTTTGGTCCTCAGCCATTTAGTGATTTATACAGAAAAGATCCTGGGTGAGACAGACTCCCTATACTTAGCCTCAAAACCTTAAGAAGCAAACATACGATTCCTGTGGCTGTTTCATATCATTTTAAAATCATGGGTTATTTTTAAAGCTCTTTTGCTGGGTTTAGCTCCTTGGGTCTGGTCGTTGGGTTGACAATGGGCAACGCAGCTTGCTGGGTCAGAACTGGAAGAGAACAGGTGCACTGATGCTTCTGGAATTTTCCACCGTGTCTGCTGAGACAGAGTTGCAATCAGAAAAAAAAGTCTGAAGTAAAAGAAATGTACGTTTTGTTCACATTTAACTTCAATTATACTTTATAGCCTTTCAAAATGATATTTATGTAAACATTATGTAAGAAGTAACTTTTTTTAAATGCGTAGTTTGGCTTGATAGCCAGTGTTAGCCTGCTGACAAAAAGTACGCTAGTTAACATTATTTGAGGGGAAAAGATGGTTGAAGTTGGCTTCATGTAATACACAAGACAAACTAGCAAGTTGTGACATTTTCACACAATTATATTTACCGCTAACATTACATTAGCTCATTTTGGCCTGCTACATAACTATTAACGTTAACAAGACCCACTGCAATAGTTCACTCAGATGGAGATAAAGGCATGGAGGAGTTTGTCCAAGTTATTATGTGATTAGATCCCTATAATCATCTGTTTTGGAAAGTTCTTGGTTTTGTTATAAGGGTTAGAAGGGTGAATGAGGGAAATTTAATGCTGTTAAGTTAGATAGGTCCTTTCCACCTTAGTTCAAGGAATTCTGTTTGTTGTTTTGGCCTTTACCACCCTGAAGTCTTTGTCAATTGCTCCTGTTTTCTTTCTCTTGTTTCCCCATTTTGGACTGGTAATTTGGATAAGTATTGAATTGACATTTTGTGCCTGTAATTGAAGTGCTGGGGACGGAGAGCTTTCAGATGGCTTTTAGAGTTCTGGATTTTAGGCGAGAATTTACCTCAAGTCTTTTGTCTTTAATAATTCTCGGTTTAAATGTAATGTCAAGCCTTTGTTTAGGTCAAGGAAGTTGCACAACCATTTATTTTTCAAATCACTAGCGCAAAGAGGCAATGGGACTGCATTCTCTTGGTATATCTGGGTTTCAAGTGCTAATTGATTTGCTTCTTTCTCCTCCAGGAGAACGGTCCTTATAGTGTGTTATAGACATTATGTTCAAGAAGAAGCATTATAATGGTCCTAATGGTGTGCTATAGATGTTCTAGTGTAGACTAGGTATTATAATGGTCGTTATTGTGTCGTTGTATTGTAGACATTATAGTGTAGAATAGGCATTATAATGGTCCTAATGGTGTATTATACACATTATAGTGCAGTAGAGACATTATAATGGTCCTAATGGTGTATTAGAGATTATAGTGCAGTAGAGGCACTATTATGGCATTGTTAATGGACACATACCAAGATTAAACAGGCCAGGCAGTAGAACTAAACCTTGAGGGACGCCACATGTCAGTGTGATTTTATTGGACTCGTAGTTACCAATAGCAACCAAGCTCCTGTCTTCTAAATCTGACATGAGCCAGGTGAGGTCCGTCCCGTGGAGTCTTACCCAGGTTTCTGTCTGTCTAAAAGTATTTTATGATAAAAGGCACAGTGAGATCCGGCAGTGCAGGTGCTGAAATGCATCATTATTTGATCTGGCATTGTTGGTGTGTCATTTATTTATTCTATAAGTCATTTATGTGTTTCAAGGACAGTTATGTAACCTTATCATCGCCTCTATGTAATGTGTATACGCATGGTTTAGTTAAGGCTTTGGCCATTTTCTGTGCAGAAAGCCAAAAGAAAGGGGGAAAAGTTCACAGGAATTACAGCTCTAGGAATTACAGAATTTTTACCATTAATTTAAACACACAGGATGTAAAGGCAAGCTCAACGAATCATATGAGGTTTAAAGAACTCGTTATTAGAGCTGGCACACATCACAAAAGACATCCTCCCTGTTCCATATTCATGCCTTAAGTATTCACCAAAGTGAAAAACATACATGTAAATAACCTTTTCTGTATAACCAGAAGGCTAATAATTATGTCCTGAATAAGAACGTGTTTCAAACCGATGCTTCTGAAGCTATAAAAACTATATTTTAAAAACATTTTCAACTGTGATTATTCCCCACACGCACAGCATTTAATCCAAGGGTCTTACACATATACAAATAAATAAGTTAGACATCTCAGTTTTGGAAGAAAGACTGGAGTTATGCGTGTTGCACACTGTAAACTGTATTTTAAGTAAATAAAGTGGGATTTTAATCGGGCTGTTTGATCTGAGCTACACAAACACTCCCGCCCTTTTCATAATTAGAAAGCTGTGACTGTGCTCGGCTTTCCCAGCAGACAAAGTCAACATCAAATAACTAGAAAAAAAAAAAAAATTTTAGGTTTAATGCCTGCAAAAGTTGTGATCCTTTTTATAAGACTTATGATAGGCCTTAGAGTTAGAACTTATAGTGTGTTGTGTGCATTATTATAGTCCTTATGGTGCATTGTACATGACACTGACACTGGAGACTCCTTCCATAAATGTTAAATAAACGTCTCCGTACAGAAAACTTGTCCATATCAACGATTACGCAAGTTTTTTTTTAATCTGTTTATATGGAGTGTCCGCTGAACAATTCCCTGTAAATGAGCTGTTACTATAGAAACAATGATGCATTAATAACATCAATAATAAACCTGTGATCTGCAGCTGTGCTACTGTCAGAGCTGAACACCTTCTGACCAATCAGAATCCAGAATTCAACAGCATTGTGGTAAAATTACAGCACTTTGAGCTCCTATTCATTATTTATTTTCAACTTCAATATACTATATGTACTGTATATATATATATATATATATATATATATTATCTGTGATAAACTGATGAAGCCTCTTGAAGAATATCGCACACACCCAGTCCTTATGATTCACTAAATCTGATGTTAGTATACAGTTCCCTCCACTAATATCGGCCCCCTTGGTAAATATGAGCAAAGAAGGCTGTGAAAATATGTCGTTATTGTTTAACCTTTATTGTTTAATCTTTTGCTCGAATAATTCACAAAAATACTCTGCTCTCATGGATATCAAACAATTGCAAACACAACGCAGGTTTATCCAAAAAAAAAATCTTTGTTAAATATAGGTATGCAATTATTGGCACCCCTATGAATTCATATGAGAAAAATATATTTATGCTGAAAAGTATATTCCCATTGATATTTTACATTTTTTTTAGTACACCTGGGTGACTGGGAACAGGAAATTGTTCAACCATGACTTCCTGTTTCACAGGGGTATAAATATGAGGTAACACATAGGCCAAATTCCCTTAGTCATTCATAACAATGGGTAAGACCAAGGAATATAGCTGTGATGTGCTGCAAAAGGCTGTTGAACTTCACAAAATGGGAAGTGGCTATAAGAAAATAGCACAAGCAATGAAAATGCACATTTCCACCATCAGGGCAATAATTTCCAACTGGAAATGTTATGAATCATGAATAGTTTTCCAAACTATTTTCAAATAACAACCATAAAGTGTTGTACTTGCATAAGTATTCACCCCTGTTACTGTAAAACCCCAAAATTAGTTCTGGTGTAACCATCAGAAGTGACATAATTAGTTAAATAGAGTCGACCTGTGTGTAATTAAAGTGTCACATGATCTCAATTTAAATACACCTGTTCCAGGAAGAACTCAGAGTTTGTTAGAAACCATACCTAAACAAACAGCATCATGCCAAAACAGGTTCTGGAAAAAAAAATAGAAAGAACACAACACAGCTATAAAGGAGGCCATCTACCAAAAACACACAAATATATCTATGTATGTACCGTATATAACTCTGAAATAAAGGATATTTCGTTTTAAAGTGATTTCGTTGTGCCTGAGGGAAAAGCATGTTGCACTGATTATAATCGCACAGGAAACCGAGATGACAATCAGGGAAGAAAATTGAAAGAAAACAAAACAAAGCACAGTGTAGAAATGTATTCTCTGATCACACACACAAAACAAACCCTGCAATAAAACAGCAAAAATTTCCAAGAGCATGGTTCTGTTCTGCATCACTCATGAGAGGTGACAGATATTCAGAGAGCTGCGCTCATGTTTTCTGGCTGTTTTGAAGAATTTCATAAAACCGTTAGATGATTAAAGGTCCCGAGGGAAAATACTTATAAGTGTGCAGAAGTGTGTGTGAGATTGCACAGTAGGATTTATCTTTACTCTAGTTTCCTCTTATTTTGTCTTTGAGGTGTATTTTACACACACTGCTTTCTCTGGATATCTTTTATATAGGAAAGGGCTAAAAATCACATTGAAAAATGGCTAAAAGTCCAAAATATGGTAAGTAATAAGCCTTATAATAAATCAGATAATGCACTATAAAGCTTTTATACCATACCAACAGAAAGCATCAATCAGGGTTTGCTTATAAAAAAAAAAAATCCCAAACTTTGAGCATCCCTCAGCTCGAACTCTCTGAACACTCTGCCTAGAGGAGACTGTCCTCCAAAGATCAGTGACCGGGTTAAAAGGGGATTAGTCAGAGAAGCAACCAAGAGGCCAAGGGTAACTCTGAAGGAGCTGCTCAGATGGGAGAACAAAAACCTGGACACTCCACAAAGTTGGCCTGTGATAAGGTATTCAGTGGGGTTGAGGTCAGGGCTCTGTGCAGGACACTCAAGTTCTTCCACTCCAACCTTAACACACCATGTCTTCATGGAGCTCGCTTTGTGCACAGGGGCATTGTCAGGCTGGAACAGGTTTTAGTTCCAGTGAAGGAAAATTGTAAAGCTACAGCATACAAAGACATTCTATACAAATTGTGTTCCTCTAACTTTGTGGCAACAGTTTCAGGGAGAACCACATATGGATGTGAAGATCAGACAAAATGAGAGGAAACTAGAGTAAAGATAAATCTTATTGTGCAGTTACACACATACTTCCAAACACACTGCACACTTATTGTGACCATTATTATAAATATATTTTTTTTCTGGACCTTTAATCATTAAAAGATTTTATGAAATTCTGCAAAACAGCCAAAGACATGAGCGCAGCTTTCCGAACATCTATCATCTCCCGTTACTGATGCAGAAGAGAACCATGCTCTTGGAAATAATGTGTACTTGGCTGGTCTTTGTGATCAGGGAATAAAGACAGTAAAGTCTCTACTGTGTGTTTTGTTTTCTTTCTTTTTTTCGTCTCCTGATTGGCGACACGCTCTTCCCTCAACCACAACAAAACCAGTTCAAAATGATATATCCTTCATTTCAGAAGAGACTGAGTCTTAGACTGAGTTTTAGACTGAATCCTCCAAGTATATGACACGAACCAGACAGTCATTTAATGTTTATTACATCATACATTAAAACTGCACGTGCAATATATCTTACAAAGTGATTATTTATTTATTTTTTTTGCAATTATTGCTGCAAGTCTTTCTTATTTACGGCTCTCTACAGGATATATTCATTAAGAGTAAAACTTAACGTGAAGGTTAAATGGTGTCAAATAAAAAAAATAAGGCGAGTATTGAGGAAACTATAAATATGCTGACTGATGAATCACCTGCTAATGAATATTAATGAACGGCTGCAGGTCTTTTAAGAAATGGTGCAGAGAGAATAATAATGATATTATCATCTTTAAACCACTTATCATCATATTTGTAAGTTAATGAGCAGAAAAACAACAAAAAATTAGGCATTATTAGGGGCCTTATAGTGTATTGTAGGCATTATTAGATTATTAGGGGCCTTATAGTGTATTGTAGGCATTATTAGGGGTTTATAGTGTATTGTATGCATTATTAGGGGCTTTATAGGGTATTGTATGCATTATTAGGGGCCTTATAGTGTATTGTATGCATTATTGGAGGCATTCTAGTGTATTATTGTGTATTATTAGGGGCCTTATAGTGTATTGTATGCATTATTGGAGGCATTCTAGTGTATTATTGTGTATTATTAGGGGCTTTATAGTGTATTATAGGCATTATTAGATTATTAGGGGCCTTATAGTGTATTGTAGGCATTATTAGGGGCCTTATAGTGTATTGTATGCATTATTAGGAGCCTTATAGTGTATTGTATGCATTATTAGGGGCCTTATAGTGTATTGTATGCATTATTAGGGGCCTTATAGTGTATTGTATGCATTATTAGGGGCCTTATAGTGTATTGTATGCATTATTAGGGGCCTTATAGTGTATTGTAGGCATTATTAGGGGCCTTATAGTGTATTGTATGCATTATTAGGAGCCTTATAGTGTATTGTATGCATTATTAGGGGCCTTATAGTGTATTGTAGGCATTATTAGGGGCCTTATAGTGTATTGTATGCATTATTAGGAGCCTTATAGTGTATTGTATGCATTATTAGGGGCCTTATAGTGTATTGTAGGCATTATTAGGGGCCTTATAGTGTATTGTAGGCATTATTAGGGGCCTTATAGTGTATTGTAGGCATTATTAGGGGCCTTATAGTGTATTGTATGCATTATTAGGAGCCTTATAGTGTACTGTATGCATTATTAGGGGCCTTATAGTGTATTGTAGGCATTATTAGGGGCCTTATAGTGTATTGTAGGCATTATTAGGGGCCTTATAGTGTATTATAGGCATTATTATAGATATTATAGTGTATCATTATAAACATTATTATGGGGCTGATAGCACACTATAAGCATTATTACCAGCCTTGTGCGTGACCAGCATTATTAATTAAAACAGGTCTCATGATGCGTTATGCAAAGCTGAGCTCAGTTTCCTTGGTACTGGTGATAAAAATGTGTTATGAGCACTCCTTATCATGCATTATGTTAACAACTGATCATGAATAGTAAAAAATAATAAATGTGATACCTTATGAATGTATAACATGATGGGTTCATGGGTTCATTGCAGTGGCGACTGGTGGTTATTAAAACAAGGGAAGCACAACTGTCTGATTTTGATTTTTATTTCACAAGATGATATCTACAGAAGATTCTAAAAATAAAAATTAAAAAAATTTTTTTTTAAAAACTAGCTGGAAGTTAGAAATGATGTTGTTGTTCATCACATGTTCCAGAAGCTCAATGTCCCCCCAATGATCTGCTTAGTCTTTTGGTGTTTATTAATAAAGATGAGAATGAAGTCGTTTGCCTTGGCAGGAAACTCGTGTCTTGGTTTAAATGACTCTGTTCTCTGATCTCTAGTTTTCTGCGTAAATCAGCTGACTGTCTCTCTCTTAAGGCCTATCAGCTTCTCTTCATCTTCACTGTAGGTTTTTTTACCCAGAGGCAGTGAATGTGTTTGTGTTGACACCACACACACACACACACACACACAAACACACATGCTCTGATATCTTTTATAACTGTCAGTGGTTTGGTTTCCTTGCTACAGTTTGTCATTTGTGGTGGAACCTCATACAAGCACATTGTTTTAAGTGCACTGAGGTTTTTGAGGTTATTTCATAGCCCATGTTCTTGTCAAACCCTGTACACCATTTCAGCAATCAGCTTTAAGAAAATGTAGTTTGATGACAGTGGTGGCTCGCTTCTGTGTGAAATTATTGACAAGTGGGCGTGGTTTGATTTGACACAGGGAATTTTGGTGTCCACTCAGGCCCACTCATGTTTTTGGTTCCGTCCACATGAAAATGCCATTTGGGGTCACTGCAGAGAAGCTTTTTGGTGAGAAAAAAAAAAGTCCTCCAAGTTGGAGAAATTGTATGATTTTCACAGTTTTAGAGTGGTGCTTGAAAGTTTGTGAACCCTTTAGAATTTTCTACATTTCTGCATAAATATGACCTAAAACATCATCAGATTTTCACACAAGTCCTAAAAGTAGATCAATAGAACCCAGTTAAACAAATGAGACAAAAATATTATACTTGGTCATTTATTTATTGATGAAAATGATCTAATATTACAGATCTGTGAGGGCAAAAGTATGTGAACCTTTGCTTTCAGTATCTGGTGTGACCCCCTTGTGCAGCAATAACTGCAGCTAAACGTTAGTGGTAACTGTCGATCAGTCCTGCACATCGGCTTGGAGGAGTTTTAGCCCGTTCCTCAGTACAGAACAGCTTCAACTCTGGGATGTTGGTGGGTTTCCTCACATGAACTGATCGCTTCAGGTCCTTCCACAACATTTCTATTGGATTAAGGTCAGGACTTTGACTTGGCCATTCCAAAACATTCACTTTATTCTTCTTTAACCATTCTTTGGTAGAATGACTTGTGTACTTAGGGTCGTTGTCTTGCTACATGACCCACTTTCTCTTCAGATTCAGTTCATGGACAGATGTCCTGACATTTTCCTTTAGAATTCGCTGGTATAATTCAGAATTCATTGTTCCATCAATGATGGCAAGCCGTCCAGGCTCAGATGCAGCAAAACAGGCCCATAACCATGATACTACCACCACCATGTTTCACAGATGGGATAAGGTTCTTATGCTGGAATGCAGTGTTTTCCTTTCTCCAAACATAACACTTCATATTTAAACCAAAAAATTCTATTCTGGTCTCGAAAACATTTTTCCAACAGTCCTCTGGCCTCTCCACGTGATCTTTAGCAAACTGCAGAGGGGCAGCAATGTTCTTTATGGAGAGCAGTGGCTTTCTCCTTGCAACCCTGCCATGCACACCATTGTTGTTCAGTGTTCTCCTGATGGTGGACTCATGAACATTAACATTAGCCAATGTGAGAGAGGCCTTTAGATGCTTAGAAGTCACCCTGGGTTCCTATGTGACTTCGCGGACTATTACACGTCGTTCTCTTGGAGTGATCTAATAAACGATCAAATATATTCATCAAATAAATAAACGACCAAGTATAATATTTTTGTCTCAATTGTTTAATTGGGTTCTCTTTATCTACTTTTAGGACTTGTGTGAAAAGCTTATGATGTTATAGGTTCACAAAAAATAGGCAACAAAAGTAGTACACCCCTAAGTGAAAATGTCCAGATTGGGCCCAAAGTGTCAATATTTCGTGTGGCCACCATTATTTTTCAGCACTGCCTTAACCCTGTTGGGCATGGAGTTCACCAGAGCTTCACAGGTTGCCACTGGAGTCCTCTTCCACTTCCCCATGACGATATCACAGAGCTGGTGGATGTTAGAGACCTTGCGCTCCTCCACCTTCCTTTTGAGGATGACCCACAGATGCTCAATAGGGTTTAGGTCTGGAGACATGCTTGGCCAGTCCATCACCTTTACCCTCAGATTCTTTAGCAAGGCAGTGGTCGTCTTGGAGGTGTGTTTGGGGTCGTTATCATGTTGGAATACTGCCCTGCGGCCCAGTTTCCGAAGGGAGGGGATCATGCTTTGCTTCAGTATGTCACAGTACATGTCACAGTACACTCCCCAGTGCCGGCAGCACTCATGCAGCCCCATGACACTCCCACCACCATGCTTGACTGTAGGCAAGACACACTTGTCTTTGTACTTCTCACCTGTTTGTGTGACACACGCTTGACACCATCTGAACCAAATAAGTTTATCTTGGTCTCATCAGACCACAGGATATGGTTCCAGTAATCCATGACCTTAGTCTGCTTGTCTTCAGCAAACTGTTTGTGGGCTTTCTTGTGCATCATCTTTATAAGAGTCTTCCTTCTGGGACGACAGCCATGCAGACCAATTTGATGTAGCGTGCAGCGTATGGTCTGAGCACTGACAGGCTGACCCCCCACCCCTTCAACCTCTGCAACAATGCTGGCAGCACTCATACATCTATTCAGCAAAGCCAACCTCTGGATATGATGCTGAGCATGTGCACTCAACTTCTTTGGTGGACCATGGCGAGGCCTGTTCTGAGTGGAACCTGTCCTGTTAAACCGCTGTATGGTCTTGGCCACCGTGCTGCAGCTCAGTTTCAGGGTGTTGGCCATCTTCTTATAGCCTAGGCCATCTTTATGTAGAGCAACAGTTCTTTTTTTCAGATCCTCAGAGAGTTCTTTGCCATGAGGTGCCATGTTGAACTTCCAGTGACCAGTATGAGAGAGTGTGATAGCGATAACACCAAACTTAACACACCTGCTCCCCATTCACACCTGAGACCTTGTAACACTAACGTGTCACATGACACCGTGGAGAGAAAATGCTAATTGGGCCCAATTTGGACATTTTCACTTAGGGGTGTACTCACTTTTGTTGCCAGCGGTTTAGACATTAATGGCTGTGTGTTGAGTTATTTTGAGGGGACAGCAAATTTACACTGTTATACAAGCTGTACACTCACTACTTTACATTGTAGCAAAGTGTCATTTCATCAGTGTTGTCCCATGACAAGATATAATAAAATATTTACAAAAATGTGAAGGGTGTACTCACTTTTGTGAGATACTGTATATGAATTAACAGACCGATATGTGTGTTTCAGTGCATGGGCGGCTAAACCCATAAAAGATTAAAAAGTTGCGTTTGCTTCTTTGTAATGCGAAGAGAAACTCTTCTTCAGGGTTGGATTGTGTTGGAGGTGTGTACTCTCACGGCGGAGTTAATTTGCATAATTGGTTCTATACCATGTAATTAGACTCGTGATTTGAAGCCGTTCATTTGTACTGTCAGAGAACAATGGCGGCTAATGACACTCTGTATGCAGCTCACACTGTTTAATTATCGACAATGCTTATCTTTTAGGATGGATTTTAATGAGGTATTTTTTTTCTTGAACATAAGCGTCTATGACACCTGTTTCTATGACCTGCCCCGCCCTCAAATCACATACTTTTAAAAAGTAGGACAGGAAGTGCAGCCGTACTTGCAGAACTGGGCTGTGTTTGCAGAACTAATGAAACATCATTGAACTGAAGGGGCTGGGCTTGTCGCAGATGATGGACAGAACTGACCACTGAACTGTTTTATCAGTTGCATGTCTGAACTTCTGTCACTGTCTCCAAGCTGTAACTGTTAATAAGTTGTACATAATTATAAAAAAAACACACACACATAACACAGCAGCAAGGCTAAGTTCTAACATTTTGCTAACATCAGCTAGCACAGAATCATATAAATAAGCCACAGAAGTTTTGGGATTCTGTTCTGTGGAGCGATGAAACAAAACTGGAACTTTTCGGCACGATGGATCAGCGTTATGTCTGGAGAAAGAAGAATGAAGAAAGAACACTCTGTCCACAGTCAAGCATGGTGGTGGCTCGGTCATGCTCTGGGACTTTCCAACAGGACAATGATCCCAAGCATACCTCAAATTCCACCAAGGCTTGGTTGCAGAAGAAGTCCTGGAAGATTCTACAGGGCCATCACAGTAACCTGACTTGAACTCCATAGAAAATCTCTGGTGGGATTTGAAGAAGGTGGTTGCAGCATACAAACCCAAGAATATTACTGAACTGGAGGCCATTGCTCATGAGGAATGGGCTAAGCCAGAAGCTGGCGTCTGGCTATGCATCTCGTTTGCAGCAGGTCATAACAGCAAAAGGGTGCTCTACTAAGTACTAAAGATGCTTGCCATGAAGGAGTTGAATGGTTTGAGACTGGAGAAGTCATTATAAGTTGCATTTTCAGTTGAATTTGGGGAAACCACTTGAAGCTTCCGTTGTGTAGAACTATTTCAATTGCTTTTGTTTGATTTGTTCATTGCAAACAGCTGAAAGTCTGTAAATTTTCACAATAAACCTGATTTGCAATGGGGGATTGAATCATTTTGATTGCAACTGTACATGATGGAGGGACTACATTTACACCATTTAGCAGATGCTCTTATTCAGAGTGACTTACAGAAGTGCCTCTCGTCTAAAGAAGTCTCGGCAAAGCCATCAGCAGTCAGGGAGGAGGGTGAAGGAGGAGGTGGAGGGTTAAGGAGTGGAGAAAAGATTGTGAAGATCATGTACAGGACCTCTTGCCTTAGTGTTATTGAATTTTGGACTGTAACTTCACTTGGTTTACAATCATCTTGCAGGTGGCTCTTCATTCTGCCTGTCTCCATGGTTACGAATGGAAATATATGTTATTAACAGAAACTGTCCTGCTCTAAACACTCTAAATTAATAAACATGCTGAAAGACTCCTCCATTTCTCCTCCGTCTCTCCTCCATCGCTTTCTCGGGGACAACACGCACGACTTTAATGTGCTTCAGTCAGTCAGTGTGACGCTGTGATAATGGTGGCGGTCTGATAAAACACCGCTTTTTATCGTAAAAGCCTGTGATTGCTGCTTTGTGCTGCCGTGATGAAGACTTGATTTAATTAAACACTACAGTGCATTAACAATGTGGTAATTACACAAGCTTCATCATCTTCCTAACCACGTCTCAGGTCGGGTGAAGTTGGCTCGGCTGTAGGTTTAGATTGACGTGTTTCAGCGCAGGTTTCCTGTCTGTTGAAGGAAACAGTGAGAGAAAGCAGCTGAAAGAGATGGAGGGATAGAAAGAAAGGTTGTTTTTTTTTACGTATTGATCAATTAATAATTGATTTTATTCATAACTCATTTTAAAAGCAGCCAAACAGTTAACAGCTTTTAAAGTTAACAAGTTTATAAGAGAGTGGTGGAAGAAAGAAGGACAGAAAGAAAGAAAAAAACAAAAGAGGGACAAAAAGAAAGAAAAAACAGGATTAAAGGTTAGAAATAAAGAAAGAATCAAACAAACAAGGACTAAAAGAAAGAAAGAAAGAAAGAGTTATGTTACCAGACGGAGGGAGGCAGGATGCACTCGCAGGGGAAATAGGCAGTTTATTAGGAAGATCCAAAAGTAACAGAACATTCAATAATAAAGGAACGCTCAAAGGTAAAGGAACATATACTAAACTGTCAAACAAAAAATCAAACGAGTGTTCAGGCATAAATCCACACATAAATGAGGCAATGATCCATAAAAATGACACGGCGGTAGTTCCAAAATGACAAGGAGATAATCCAAAACTCACAAGGTAATAATCCACAAACTGAAACAGCGGTAATCCCAAAAATGGCAAGGTAAATATCCAAGAAATCACAAGGCAATGATCCAAAGTCCTGAGAACGCGTGGAAAACCAAAAACATAGAAATCTACAATTTCTTATCTTTACTCATCTTTAGTCATCTTTAATACTCCGCGAGGAAGTGGACACAAAAAGGGGTTTAAATACACAAGGGTAATCAAAAACAAACGAGATGAAACGCAAAACACCTGGAACCAATAATAAAGCAATAAACAGAAAACCAATGAAAGAACATGGGCGGAAACATGACGTGAACCAAAACAAACGGACCAATGAGGAAGCGGGGGCAGGTACATGACGTAAACCAAAAACAAACGAGCACATGGCAAAGTAATGCACAGTCCAGAGGTTTTTATGAATTACACTCGAGCTACGAGGAAGAGTAAAGCGAGGAAGCGTGGAATGCGGAAGTGCGCTACTCGCTAGCCTCTGCTAGCGGCGTAGCGAGAGGGAGACTCTAACAGAAAGAAAGAAAAACAAAATGAAAGTGGAGAAAAGAAAGAAAAAACAAAGGATTGAAGGTTAGAAAGAAAGAAAGAAACAAACAAACAAACAAAAACAGGGGCAAAAAGAAAGAAAAAAACAGGATTGAGGATTATAAGTGAAAGAAAGAAAGAAAGAAAGAAAGAAAGAAAGAAAGAACAGGTCATCAGGTTGTCCCTCACACAGGTCACAGTGTAGTGTATAATTACTAACTGTAGTCCATCTGCAGCCCTGCACAAAGTTTTGGCACCCCACTTCCCTGTCAACGTCTCCCCGACGTCTGTGATTTGAAGGAAATCAGAGAGGAGAAGTAAACAAGTCCTGAACTGCAGGAACAATCACAGTATAGATTCTATTTTCTGCTTTAGCCTGCATGCACACACACACACACACACACACACACACACACACACACACACACACACGCACACGCGTACACACGCACCATCTACAGTATTTCAGCACATGATGGTCAGATGGTTGGTTAATAGCTGCTCCTGGTTGAAGCAGGCTTGTACACACACACACACACACACACACACACACACACTTTGTCACACAGATGAAAATAACGGAGGATATAAACGCTGCCTCGGGCGGAACCGATAAAAGGAAACAGCAGGAAGGAATATAAGAGCTCCTGATCAAAGCTCTGATTAATATGCAGCAGTTTCCAGGAAACTAGACAAGGCAGAGACACACCCTAATGGGCTGCCAATCCTTCATCATCATCATCATCATCATCATTATCATCATTGGTTAGTTAGACTTGTGCTCTGCATTAAAACTACTTTAGAAATACACTTTATAATGGAACAGCGTTACTAACCAACGCTGCAGTTTGGAAATCAGTCCCGCCTCCTTCATTCCCAGGATAAACGGGAATTTCTCGGGACAAACCTGATCTCATCCATACGTTTATAAAGCGGTGATGTGTGTAACTGAGGTGAGCTGCTAACTTAATGGTTATATAAAGAGCGTGAAAGCAGTTAGAGACTCTGGAGCGAGAGAAGAGAGAGAGAGAGGAGAGAACGGAGACGTGCATTCAGATGAGAAGATCCCGGCCGAGGTCATCAGAATGGAAAATAGCACCTATGAGTCACTGAGCCGTTATTAATGAGCGCTGCAAGTTCTTTACAAAATACATTAATAACACACAGACTGGGCTTTTCAAATCTCCTGCATTCACTGTGCTGGATCTACACACTGACCTTCTGGCATTACTTATTTATTTATTTACTTACTTACTTTCTTACTTATTCAGGCTTCTAATTAAGTATTTAAAAAGTGACTATTTTTTATTTATTTAGATTAACTATTAAAATAAGTATTAGAATACTCAAGCTAATGGACTGTATTATTAAAAGTAGAGCTCGGCATAATTCTATACATCATAAAACCCTTTCCATGATGGATAATAAATGTATGTTGTACTGTAGAGTGAGCACGGTGGGTGTGCTGCTGTGAGAAGGTCCAAAATTATTCCTCACCAAATTCATTGTATTACGTTAACATTTATTTCCCTTTTTTTTCCCCAAATAAAATGTTCATAATAAGTACGGAATAAACACTGTGTGGCGCTGTTATAGGAAAATAATCAACGTGATAAAGTTTATTATTTTCCTACAGCAGCACATCCTTGAGTGTTTTATTCCTCTTACACCACAGCAACTTACCAACGCTTACAAATTTTATTTATTAAGCAACGGTCATAGCCACATTTAATGCTCTGTGAAACTGGTCAGTTCCTGTTCTCACTTACGTTATAGCAGCTATAAACACTCGTTCCCTGACCAGCCCTCTCTTTATTCTCTCTCTTGAAGTTAATAAGACAAAAAAAATATCCAGCCTGTCGGTTTTTTGGTAACCGAGAAGCTAGATTCATTACACATAAAGTGAAATATTTCAAGCCTTTTTTTTTTTTTGTTTTAATCTTGATGATTACGGCTCACAGCTCATGGAAATCGAAAATCCAGTATCTCAAAATATTAGAATAAAGAAATTATAATCCAGCGATGCGGACCTGAGAAGACTCTGATCAGCTAATTAACTCAAAACACCTGCAAAGGTTTCCTGAGCCTTTAATCTCAATCTTCAGTACACACAACCACAATCATGTGGAAGATCCCTGACTTGACCGTTGTCCAGAAGACATTCACTGACACCCTCCACAAGCAGGGTAAGCCACAGAAGGTCATTGCTGAAAGGGCTGGCTGTTCACAGAGTGCTGTATCAAAGCCTGTTTGTGGAAAATTGACTGGAAGGGAAAAGTGTGGTAGGAAAAAGTGCACAAGCAACAGGGATGAGGATCGTCAAGCAAAGCCGATTCAAGAACTTGTGGGAGCTTCACAAGGAGTGGACCGAGGCTGGAGTCAGTGCATCAAGAGCCACCGCGCACAGACGTGGACCATTGCTCAGTGGTCCAAAGTCCTCTTTTCAGATGAAAGTAAATGTTGCATTTCATTTGGAAATCAAGGTCCCAGAGTCTGGAGGAAGAGTGGAGAGGCACAGAATCCAAGTTGCTTGAAGTCCAGTGTGAAGTTTCCACAGTCAGTGATGATTTGGGGTGCCATGTCATCTGCTGGTGTTGGTCCACTGTGTTTTCTCGAGTCGAGAGTCGATGCAGCGTCTACCAGGAGATTTTAGAGCACTTCCGGCTTCCATCTGCTGACGAGCTTCATGGAGATGCTGATTTCCTGTTCCAGCAGGACTTGGCCCCTCCCACAGAGCCAAAACTACTAGTAACTGGTTTGGTGACTATGGTGTTACTGTGCTTGATCGGCCAGCCGACTCTCCTGACCTGAATCTTGTCAAGAGGAAGATGAGAGACACCAGACCCGACGATACAGACGAGCTGAAGGCCGCTATCAAAGCAACCTGGGCTTCCATAACACCTCAGCAGTGCCACAGGCTGATTGCCCCCATGCCACGCCGCACTGATGCAGTAATTCGTGCAAAAGGAGCCCCGCCCGAGTATTGAGTGCATAAATTAACATACTTTTCAGAAGGTCGACATTTCTGTATTATAAATTCTTTCTTCTTCTTCTTCTTTTCCTTTCGGCTGTTCCCTTCAGGGGTCGCCACAGCGAATCATCTGCCTCCATCTAGCCCTATCCCCTTCATCCTCTTCTCTCAGACCGACTACCTTCACGTCCTCCTTCACTACATCCATAAACCTCCTCTTTGGTCTTCCTCTCGGCCTCCTGCCTGGCAGCTCTAACCTCAGCATCCTTCTACCGATATATTCACTCTCCCTCCTCTGAACATGTCCAAACCATCTCAACCTGGCCTCTCTAACTTTGTCTCCAAAACATCTCACATGTGCTGTCCGACTGTATTATAAATTAATACAAAAAAGGCTTAAAATATTTCACTTCATGTGTAATGAATCTAGAATATATGAAAGTTCCACTTTTTGAATTAAATTACGGAATAAAATGAACTTTTCCAAGATATTCTAATTTTTTGAGCGGCACCTGTATACTGTATACACACACACACACACACACACTACATTGCAATTGGTTGATAAAATGGTGTTTATATCAGATAACAGACACAGATGACTTACTGTCACATGATTTCTGACGACGTCTATAGTTAAAAACGTTTGTTAATAATTATTAGTGCAATATTTCTTTACTCTTTTACTCGAGTGGAAAGCGGACGATCGTGACATCGTATAAAAATGAAATGATACTTTAAAGATACGAATAAAAAAAAAATTTTCAATGTGTGACATTCATTACAGAATAAAAATGAGTAAAAATTAGCTTTGAAAAACGTACATGGAGTATTTTACACCATTCTGCATCCACGTCATGCACCGCTTACGTACATGCATTCATTATTGTTACTCACGGATGGATTATTTTATATCACACTCTTAAACTGATATCACACTGATTCCATCTGCATAGCACTTCTGTTGTTTTTGTTGCTGTTTTTGGCTGAGTAGAATATTTTTTTTTCTTGATAAAACTGGCAACCCTGTACAAACAGGAACTGACCATGAATACTATCCATGAATCATAGCCTGGGGGTCTGCGCTTTTTATAAAAGAAAATTTAATACAGTGGTGGAAATCATAATCCATCGTCATCAGAGTAATTATGTCATTATTATTAGCCTGTTTAACTGCTCACATGGTTTGAAAAACTGAAAAACAACTTCAGTGTCAGTGAAAGATGAGGAATAAACAGCCCTGTGGCTCTAATCAATAAACAAAATGTTAATATCTGAATAATGGTGGCGAATAAATCTATTTTTTATAGGGCTGAGAGAAGTTAGAGCTCTCGAGATGTACGGTATTCATTACACATTAAGTTCCACACGACATTCTTCTGCTGCTTTTCTTTTTGTTCTCTGCATTTAATAAAAAAAAAGAAATCCCTCTGGATCTTCTGCACTGCAGATGGAAGCTCCATTGTACTTTGTTGTAAAAGAAATATATATATATATATATATATATCCTTCTGCTTTGCTTGGAGCGTAACCAGCCACACGACTGTACAGGAACTCATTACTACAGAGAGAACTCTAAACACACAGCACGAGAGATCGATTTACTGTCAAACCAGGTGAAATAAAATTAAAGGAAAAGTAAAGGCTTCTGATAATGTGCTAACATCACTTCAGAGAGAGAGAGAGAGAGGATTTGAATTTTAAATTGTGCAGCACCAACAGTTACATCATGTTTTTAGGACAGGGTATGTGCACAATGATGTTTTGAATGAAGACAACACAGCGCTCCTCTACAGCACCAAATTCTTTCAAACGTTCTCAGGTGTTCTGTCTTCTGTCGGCTAAAATCCTAGACTTTATCATCGCTGTAGCCGCCATTATTACATTACGGCACTGAGAACCTTTCATTAAAGCAAGAAAAAACCGTCTGCAAGAAGGTAAAAAGAGGTTTTAGTCTGGAACACTGCATAAAAGTATGAAAAAAGGCCTTCCTCTGGAGGCAAAAAGGACACTCATGGCCTGTCTCTGGACACAGAATGGAGATAAAGCCATAATTCCATGTAAAATTCTCCACTGTATATCTCCAGCTCTTTTAGGCTCATACAGTGCTCTCCATCGTGGCTCGCTCAACCCGAGGGCCAGGGTGTGTCGACTCTTTCTTGTTAAAGACCTTCACGCAAGCCTTAGAAAGGTTTTTACCGGTGACGACGTGCAAGCTGTAAACACTTTTAAATCAGCTCTCAGTTTGTTGAAGAGAGGTTCTACTGTTAAGGCATAGAGCATACCAGACAGAGAGCACCCCCCTACACACCTTAAAAGGAGCACATAAGCCACCACTGAACTTCAGTACACTTTCAATGTCACAACATAGAACTCTTATTTTGTCAGTGAAATCAGAGCCAAAGCCAAAAGCTTTAAGAGTTTTCCCAGATAATTGTGTTCCACTCGACCAGATGCTTCCTCCTGATCTATGGAGATCAAACCCATATTCAGCCTGAATCATTCCGAGATGCTTTTTCGAACTAAGCAGATGTTGTCGAATATACTGTAGACCTCGCAGATACGCAGTAGGTCTGATCAGTATGAACAACCTCTTCCAGGACGCTTCCCGGCCTCGTAGCTAAAACTTTAGAGAGCAGTTTGTAATCGTAGCATAGTAAGGACACAGGTCTCCAGTTTTTTTATATCAGTGAGATCACCTTTTTGGACTGCCCTCCTAACAGCTCAAAGGTAGAAACCCTCTGGTTAAAATATTGTTGAGGACTTCCGGCAAGTATGACAGCCCAGAAAGCCTTGTAAAATTAAGAATGTACAATAACCTGGTTGCATGTGCGTGTGCACACCCCTAAACTAATACCAGGTCGAAACACCTTTAGGTTTTATCACAGAATTCAATCTTTTTGAGTAAGAGTCAATCAGTTTGGCTCATCTTCACTTATTCAATATTTTGCCATTCTTCCTTGCAAAAGCATTCTAACTCCATCAGATTGGCTGGGCATCTCCTGTGCACAGCTCTCTTCAGGTCACCACACAGATCTTTGACTGGATTTAGGTCTGGACTCTAACTTGAACTTGTTTTGGTGAAGCCGTTCCTTTGTTGATCTGGAGGTTTGTTTCGGGTCGTTGTCGTGCTGGAAGGTGAAATTCCTCGTCATCTTCAGTGTTTTAGCAGAAGCTTTAAGGTTTTGCGCTAAAATTGACTGGTATTCAGAGCTGTTCATTATTCCCTCCACCCCGATTAAAGCCCCAGTTCCACCTGAAGAAAAACAGATACCCCAGAGTATGATGCTGCCGCCACCATGCTTCCCCGTGGGGGACGGTGGTATTTTGGTGATGTGCTTTGTGTCTTTTGTGCCAAATATATCTTTTGGTATTACGGCCAAAAACTTCAACTTTGGTCTCATCAGACCATGACTCATTATTCCACATGGTTTTGGGAGATTTGATGAATTTTTTCATGTATTTTGTGGTTAAAAAGGCCTCCGTCTTGCCCCCCTACCCCACAGCCCAGAGATATGAAGAATTCAGCAGATTGTTGTCACATGTAGGGAGCAACCAGTACTTCCCAGAAATTGCTGCAATTACTTTAATATTGCTGTCGGCTCGTCTCAGCCTCCCTGACCGGTTTTCTCCTGATCTTCTCATCAGTTTTAGAGGGACGTCCTGTTCTCAGTAGTGTCACCGTCCTCCCATATTTTCTCCACTTGTTGATTATTGTCTTTAAAGTGTTCCATGGTCATATCCAATGCCTTTGTCTTTTGTTTTTCTTTTTTTCCCCAAAAACATTTCTGGGTGTTGGTCACTTGATATATACATGTTTCAATTTTACAATAAAGGTGAAAAGGGTTAGATTTCTTTTATATCCACTGTATAACAAAGATAGAAAAGATAGATGAGAGGAAGCGACACTCACACTCAACACACTCCACCCAGAGAGAGAGAGAGAGAGAGAGAGAGAGGGGGGGGGGGGGAATAAGGAAGGAAGGAAGGAAGAAAGGAAGGATAGATGGACTGGTGAGGAAGAAAGAAAGGCTAGGGGGACTGGTGAGGAAGAAAGAGAGGATAGGGGGACTGGTGAGGAAGAAAGAAAGGATGGAGGGACTGGTGAGGAAGAAAGAGAGGATGGAGGGACTGGTGAGGAAGAAAGAGAGGATGGAGGGACTGGTGAGGAAGAAAGAGAGGATGGAGGGACTGGTGAGGAAGAAATAAAAAAGAAAATAAGAAGGAGAAGACAGAGGGACTGATAAGGAAGGAAGGAAGGACTGGTGAGGAAGAAAGAATAGAAGGCAGAGGAATTGAAGAGGAAGAGAGGAAGGAAGGAAGGAAGGATAAGGTGTCTGATGAAGAAAGAAGACAGAGACTGAAGAGAAAGAAAAAGAAAGAGGGTGGAGAGATGAAGGAAGGATATAATGATGGACGGACTATAAATGGATGGAATAAACAATTTTAAAAATAAACGCTGATAAGGGGGTGATAGAAAGAGAGGATATTGAAAAGAAAAGAAAAAAAGAGAGAATTTTTTCAGAGGAAAATGTTTTGATTTTGGACTCTTCATAATCTCGCCCTCCTCAGGAAGCAGAACGAGATGAGAATGTTTTATTCCTGTCATCTTTTTTCAGAAGAAAAGTTCATAATTAATGAAGCTGCTGAAGAAGAAGAAGAAGAAGAAGGAGGAGAATGAGACAGAAACACGTTCGCTTTTTTATCCTGGTTTAAAATCAGCCTGTGTTTAGAGGAGATGATTTTAGCAGCAGCTCGACCGCATCGACAGTCAACATTCTGTAAAAACATATTTTTATGGAAAGCAGGAGACCTGTAGGTATTTTAAACGCCATTAAAAAGCTGTGTGTGTGTGTGTGTGTGTTGAGGACACATGTTTAACTACACACACACAGCAGATGGTAAAGATAAGTTACAGGTTCATTTCTGTCTTCAGCAGCATTTGGAGCTCACAGCTTTCCACTCTCTCTCTCTTTTCACACGAGGCCGAGCGATAACGTTTTACTTTCCGACGGCGAGTGAGCTGAGGCGATTTAAATGACTAGCACATGCTAATGATGATCTGACAGGACGTCTGCCACAGACGATTTAATTATAAATCAGTGATTCTAGTCTTACAAACCTGGTGTTAGATAAATGAAGACGATTAAAGATAAGTGAAGAACGACCGCAGGGTAATGAACTCGTTAGTGTGGATGACTGGAAAGTAGCTAAAAGGGATAACGTTTATAACGTTAGAAAAACAACCGATGGCAAGAGGAAGGATTTGTACCTGAGTAACTGTGTACTCGGTCCTGATCGAGAAAATCAACAGATGTGATTATACTGATTATATGGCAGTGATCTGGGCTCCGGGAGGTGGGATTTAGGTTATAAAACGGCGGAGTGAAAACGGCAGCCGGGTTTTTCTGCTCACGTCCCAAATATAAACAAACAGGTGTATTACTGTAGTGCAGTGTGTATTACAGCAGTGTGTGAGCTGTGACAGGTTTATTTACTCAAGAGATGAAGAATATCACAGAGCACTTTAAAAGAGGACACGCCCACACCTGCCCACACAGACTGGACAGAATACAAGAAGAAAAAATAAATAAATAAATCACCTGGTCTTTTTCTAGTCTTCATCTGTCCAGTTTGAGTGAGTCTGTGCTCATGATAGCCTCAGATTCCAGTTTTTGGCTGACAGGAGAGGAACCTGATGTGGTCTTCTGCTGTTGTAGCTCATCCACCTCAAGGTTCAATATCTTGTTCCTGCCGAGATGCTTTTCTGCTCACCACGGTCTTACAGAGTGATTATATGAGTTACTACAGACTTCCCGGCAGCCTTAACCAGTCAGGCCATTTTCCTCTGAACCCTCTCATCAACAAATCGTTTCCACCTCAGAACTGTCGCTCAATCAAATTAATTTTGTTTTGTTTTTCAACACCGTTCTGTGTAAAAATCTAAAGACTGCCGTGTGTAAAAACCCCGGGAGATCAGCAGCTTCTGAAATACTCAAACGGGCCCATCTGGCACCAACAATGGTGAAGCGAAGCTGCTGATTGGTCGGCTACTGTAGCAGGTGTTATGACATCAAATGACAGTTGGAATTCAAATTTTAAATTCCCCAGCGTTAATGGGAAAATTTCTCACTTTAATCTGAATCAGTTTATAAACGTGACGAGTATAAAATCGCGGCGTCATGGCAACCACGTCTAACTCCTAATTCTGAAACCGGTGAAATCAGTGAATAAGCTCTTAGATTATCAGTCAGACCCCAGGGTGTGTGGAGTTTATTAGCGCTCAAACGAGTCACTTCGGCGCACGGTAAAAGAACGCCATGTTCATACGGCGATGTGATAAATCACGTGTTCGACGTTTCAAACTTTTTTATTTTACATTTTCCTCCGACAATCACGAGACGAACACAGAGTTACTGACTGGAAAACAATACATACAAACTCTTTAGACACACACACACACACACACACACACACACACACACACACACACACACACACACACACACATCTTTAGTAGCCACGGGTGAAATTGAAACTTAGCAGCTTTGCCCAGCTTGTTCAGAAAACGAATAAAAAAAATTAAAAAAAGAAAAAACTAAGAAACCCAGACGATGTTGTAGAGGTCACTGGAGTTCAGGCTTCAGTCTTCTCAAACACAAACACCAGGTAGATACCTACAGCACAAAGATACAAACACCTCACTGAGTGGGGTTACATGTATAAATAATCTGATAAATGCAAAAAAAAAATAAATAATTTTTTTTTATTTATAAAATCACGTCTAAGGTTGAGTGAAAACGTCTGCGTAAACGCCAGATTAAAATAAAAGACGGGAATTATTTAATTTAATTTGTACTAACTACAAATAAAAATGTTTATAAAAATCACGTTTACATTTAAACAACAACAAAAAAAAAAAAAATCAAAATGACATCATAATAAATCAGACTATTTTATCGTACGTTTTTAAATTTGTGAACTTAGGAGGAAAGGGGGCGGGGCTTCCAGGAAGGACAGTTAATATCGGGGACTTCGAAACACCGACGCAGCTGTCGATCATCCCGGATTCATATGTCGATCGGCTCACACGTCGTTTTTATTGGGGTTGGGAAAATAAATAAATAAATACTTTTTTTTTTTTTTTTTTAAAGTGTTATTTTTACGTGACTAGTGCGCTCCGACGTTAAACTACGTGAAAATCGGCAGGTCTGGAATTATATTTACAGCACAAAGACGGACAAAATCTCCGTTACGCCGCAGCGTTAGAGATTATGGTTTCCACGGTTACCACAGACGTCCCCGTTTACCTATAAGAGTAGACGGTTACACAACGTAGCATCATTAGACTGAGTTATTGGAATAACGAGTACGTACTTGTAGCCTCCCACTCCGATTTGGACAGCGTCCCCTGTGAAGAGACGAGACGTTAGATACACTAACACACACACACAACCAGCACAAGAACCTGGGTTTCTTCACATGCAACGAAAAATGTCACACTATGTGTAAACCGTGTGTGTGTGTGTGTGTGTGTGTGTGTGTGTGTGTTGTTGCAGGTGCAGTTTGGTGTGCGTCATGTTCTGTGTATTGAGCTCCGGTATGTATGGTGTTATGTTCCAACTGTTTCTTTGCTGTTGTGCAGTGTATAGGTGTGTGTAGGTGTGTGTGTGTAGGTGTGTGTGTGTAGGTGTGTGTGATCTGACCAGTGGCAGTGAGACCCCAGTTCTCTGTGCTCTGCTCTCGGCGTGTGCATACTCCCCCATGCCGTCACACACCAACCTGCTTCTGTCCTCCGCCGGGTATTGCTGTAACACAACACACACACACACACACACACACACAAAACTCTGTGATAAAGTGGAGCTCAAGATCAGAGGCAGACCAGGACACACACACACACACACACACACACACACACACACAGAGAGAGAGATAGACAGGGACATAGAGACACATAAGGATAGAGACACTCTCTCACACAGATACACAGAGAGAGTAACGCAGACAAAAAGACACGGAGAGAGATAAAGACAGAGAGAGAGAGACAGACAGGTGTGTGTGTGTGTGTGTGTGTGTGTACCTCGAGTGCCTGCATCCTCTGCATGAGCGTCTTGTTCCTCTCGTCCTTTATCTTCTCCTCAAAGAACTGCTGAAACGTTTTTTTATACACCAGACGCATGTTGTACTTCTTCGCCATTCTGACGAACAGACAATAAAATCATCACTTTCACATCATGTAATAAACATACTATCGTGTACAACTATTACAGAACGTATTAAAAGGTGAGCCGAGGCACCGGGGTTCCTCCTCCCTCACTGAACTGCACTGGTTCTCTTACTGAAAGAGACCAAGCGCCACCTGCTGGTCACTCACTGTATTACACAACCTCAATCACATCAAAGGAGGTGAACACTGACGCTTTGTTGTCTGTTTAAATAAACTAAGACGAGGTTGCTGTTCATGTTCCATGGCTGTTTGTTTATTTTTGTTTATTTTTGTTTTTTTGTTTTTTTTTTTAAGATAAAGAGGACGGATCCATACTGATCCGAGCAAAATGTTACATTTGCTCCACAGCACCCTCTGTGTTCAAACGAGAGCATAAATTATTAAAATATTTAGTACAAATTATCACGACACAAATTACTGTAACGTTCCAGTCAACACTACAGCCAATCAGAGAGTCCGGGGGTGTGCTCCTACTTCAACCAATCACGACTCAGTTTCTGAAGCGTCTGCCGTTCTGAGTGGTCACATGGCTACAGCTAAATCCTGTTCATCATGGCTTGCTAATAAATTGTGTAATTGGATAGAAGCAGCTGCAAAATGCTTATGTTCTTATTGTTAATGGTTATTTTATATTCTAATATATATATATATATATATATATATATATATATATATATATATATATATATATATATATATATAATCTTTATATTCTAAAAATATTTTAAATGTTCATAATAATATCAACATCATCAACAACAATAAATAATAATAACAATCATCAGTAGAGATGGCACTGATCAGATACCCAGTATCAGTATCGAGCTAATACCAGCACAAAAAAAAAATTTTTTACAAATTAAAAATCAGATCAGATATCAGAGAAAACGTATCAGATCCTGTAACAAACGGCAAACATTGGAATTGGATCTGGAAACGGGAATGTTTACAAAAAGTGACTTGACTGGTTGTGTCGTCTGTTAGGATTGTTATTATTATTATTATTATTATTATTACTACTAATAAAAATAATAATAATAAATAATATCAACCAGTTAATGTAATTAATAAATTGACATGGTTATGGCACACTACTTCCCTTTCCCATAAAACACCTTGTAAAAATATTTTTGCATATATATATACACACACACACACACACACACACACACACACACACACACACACACACATCTGCAAAAACGATCTGTTCAGAATTAGAGGTCGACCAATTGATCGGTTTTCCTGAGAAGGGTCCGCTGTCCGCTCTAGAGCCGAAATAAAAACTGACAAATTTGTTGTGTTATTTGAAGTGTTTTTTTGGATTTGGATTCAGTTTGGATGCCTCCAATTTTATGTTATTTGGAGCGTTACTTTTTGGTTCAGTTCGGATGTATACCTCTTATTTACGTTATCATTTATTAATAGTTGATATATACCAATATTTATTTCATTTTAAAAAAATTACAGTACATTTTCATGGTACAGTCAGTGCTGTTTATTTTTGTGATAAAGTTCAGCGATATTTTACTTTGAGTGTTATGTTTTCATTCAGTATCAATTTTAAAAACTAATCGGTTGATTAATTGGTCATCAGCAGGTACTGTCATCGGTATCGGTTAAACCCACTATCGGTCCACCTCTAATCAGGATCCCACACATCCTCCTCCTCCTCCTCCTGTACCCCAACATCAGTGTCTCTTTTAGAAGTGTAAGATGTTTAATGAGAACACTCACTCCACGAACAGCGGGAAATATACCAAGAACTCTGGCACGTCCACGACCCCCTCCAGGTTGAAGTCGTACTGACAGCCGAACAGCGGGTAGTCGCCTTTCTTCTGGAACGTCACGCGGTACACCTCGTTCCCGAAGCTGTTGGAATCCGACTGCTCCAGACGCTTCCTGCCCACAGAAATTAACTAATTATATTTCATTCCTTTAGAGTTCACGTCATTCACCGTATATGTGGCTGGACGCCATAACTGGGAGTCAAAAAGTGAAGCCGAAATGTCTCCGAGGCCCTCAGATTATAACTGGTAAGGTTATCCAGCCTCTCGTTTATAAACTGCTTACTGCTGGGGTCAGAACCAGGTGAAAGTCACGGAGAGCAGCGATTATTCTTCCCCATAAAAACAGTTTGTGTTGAGTTTATATTTTCAGTTAGTACCTTCGATTAGCTACTTATTATTATAATGATGGATAATGAGCTAATAAAGGCTCAGTCATGACTCAAAGCTCGGAAATCTTTTCCCGATGACAGTAAAATCACTACACCTGTGAAAATTATACAACTACAGTTTAGCATTTTACATATGAATTAATAATGATGTACTAAATCACGTTTATTATTTTCACTAAATCATCGTGAACGCACATGTAAGCTTGTATGGGCGGGGCGAGAGGCAGGGCTACGACTCTGGCCCCAATTTTTGCATCCTCTTAATTTTTCTCCCTTCTGTTCCTTCTCCTTCTTTTTCATTCTTCCTTCTTTATTTCTCCCTCGCTTCTTCCTTCATTCTCCATTTCTTCTCCCTCTTTCCTTTTTCATTTATTTTTCCCCCTTTCTTCTCTCCCATCTTTCTTCCTTCATTCTCATCCTTCCCTTTCTTCTTTCTTTCCCTCATTTCCTTCATTCCTTCTCCCCCATCTGTTTCTTCCTTCTCTTCCTTACTTACATTCTCTCTCTCTCTCTCCTCTTCCTGTCCTTCTTTTTTTTTCTTTCATTTCTTAATTTCTTCCTTCTCTTTCCTCTCTCCGTTTCCTTTTCTTCTCATCATAATCTGTGGTGTTTTACACCATTTGTTTTATGTTAAGGTGTAATGTGTAGTGTATGGTGTGTGTGTGTGTGTGTACACTAGCTCGTAGGCGTCGGGTGTGGTCCCGATGAAGAAACCGCCGGGGCGGAGCCTCTCGCAGGCGTTCCTCAGCATGGTGTCGGCCTGCTGCTGGCTCTCGAACGAGTAATGATACACAAACTGACAGCTGCACACATCGAACTGCAGCTCAGGGTCACTCAGCTTCTCACTCAACAGCTCCTACACACACACACACACACACACACACACACACACACACATTTATCTCATTTCAGATCAAATGAAATGAGTAAAAAATGTTCAGTGAGTCTGTGATCTGATACTTTTAAACATAATACTGTGTTTGTTTGTGTATGTGTGTGTGTGTGTGTGTGTGTGTGTGTGTGTGTGTGTGTGTGTGTGTGTGTGTTTACCTTGGAGCAGTCAGCAGTGATGAACTCAGCAGTGAAGATGTGCTCGTTGGGGTGACTCCTCTTCTTCATGTCAGTGTAACGCTGTTTACACTGTTCTACTGACACACCCGCAATGTCTGATACACACACACACACACACACACACACACACACGGAGTGAAACACACACAGAAACACACAGAAACAAACAAACACACAGAGAGAAAGAGAGAGACACACAATTTAGAAAGATATTTGATTTTTGTGGTCAGATGTTAATATGCAACATATCTTTTTTATTCTTGTTTAAAGCAGCTGTAAACAAAATTCAACTGAAGTTTTATTTATTTATTTTGGTTTAAAGCAGCTGTAAACAAAACTCAACAGAAGTTTTAAAGCGGCTGTGAACAATATTCAACAGATTTTTTTTCCCTATGTAAATTTATAACAAACATGTTTATGGATCAAACACCGATACAGCGAACGCTACACGTACAGACGGTCCATCTGATCGGTCCGACTGCACAGGTGATGGTGTTAATAACGACAGCCGAGTGCTTTACCTGCACACACCAGCCTGCTGATGCGTCCTTTCCTCCACTTCAGCAGATCTCCTCCTTTCCCACAACCCAGATCCAGCACACACATGTCCCTCCTGTCGCGCCGCACCGTGTCCAGGATCTCACCTGACACCACACACACACACACACACACACACACACAAAGTGACGACACTTAAATATTCACGTATCATATTACAGGAAGTGCAGACAGCCAATCAGATCACACTGTTCAAGATTCTGAATCTTGGGGCCAGAAAAATGTGCAGAAAGATATCAGATAGACAAAGCCTCTGAGGCTGAGACGTGTGTGTGTGTGTGTGTGTGTGTGTGTGTGTGTGTGTGTGTGTGTGTGTGTGTGTTACCGATCAAAACGCTCTTCAGCCAGTTGTTGAAGTTGCGCATGTGGATGATTCGGCTCTTGTTGCGCTCCATCAGGCCGCGTTCCTGCAGAGCGTTGTAGTGCGTGGCCACCTTCTGACTGTGACCTTCCCCCGTGTCCTACCACACACACACACAGGTGTTTAAAAGCCTAATAATGAACCACCACACAGTTATGGTTTATTTCCTTCGTTGAGGGGTGCTGAAACTTTCTACAGCACAAGTCATTAATTGCACACCTAGAAAGTGATCTGTATGTAAGACGAGGTGTTAAAGCGGCTAACAAGAGAAGGTAAAGTGCAGGTGAACGTAATAAAGTAGAGACTAAGCACGAGATGTCCGTGGGCCGTGTAGCTGGTGTGTATCGGACATTTCAGACTAACGAGACGCTGCACTGCATCATTTCATCCACAAACGTGAGAGATGGCGACGATCAGCGAGACATTACCAGCTTTTTATTAGGAGACAGGGACTCGTCCTCGTCTCCATCGTGCCTCCTCTTCAGTGGACGCTGGTCCCCGAGTGTCCGGTTTCCTCCGTCAGCTGAACTCAGTCCTGAAAAAAAACATACGAAACAACAAACTCTGTTAAGAAGGGTTTAACAGAAACAGATTCGTCAATAGAATAAAAGAAGGAAGAAACGAAAGTGAAAGTAAGAAATGCAACAAACGCACACGAGTGTGAAAGAGCGTCTCATTTCTCCCAAAACTATTCATAGTTTATTCATGTTTTAAATAATCTACTGCCAAGACGTGACACATTTTGAATACAAGTCAACATCTATGTAAGATAAATATGGAAATTAAATTGTTTACATGTAAAGGAAAGCATTTTTCCCACTAATTCCCAATTACACATTTTATTAAAGCATTCAATTAAATTAGTTTGGCAGTTTTTAAAATCCACTGTTACACATTAAACTGTCGGTCAGCTGAGATATTTAAATAAATCTCACTTAAATACTAGTTCAACATCCTTAGAAGTGAAAATAAAACACCACACATCCTCAAAACCTGCGTTTAAATACACAATAACAGTAAATTTACATCAGTGAACGGTTGTAATAGCTGTATCCCAAATAGATCGGTCCTCCCTACACACCCGTACTAGATACTATGATTAATAGCACGCGACAGCACCCTATCTAGTGCACTACGCCTCCATTTGAAATACAGCCACGTCCTGACTACAGCAAGTGATCTTACGCTTAGCTAGCGAAGACGCGTTTCTAACGGCACAAAAAAAAAAAAAAGAAAGAAAAAACCCAAACAAGCTCCGTTTCGCGCGTCTAAAATACACACACAGATCTGGTGCCTCGACAGCGAGTCGTAACAACTTTCTGAACCAAACACACACAGCTTTAATACGCAAACAAACGCCTTTAGCTTAATGCTACTCACTCAAGTCTTCCGCCATCATGAATCCCGCGTTCAGTGTTCTTTACTCAGTACGTCACGCGCTCTCGGAGGGGGGGGGGAGGTAAAAAAAAAAAAAGTCTCGCCTCCTGCTCGATGATTGGCTGTTAATTTGCATTCATAAACTCAGCGATATGATTGGACAGAAATATAACAAAGAGCCCCGCCTACTTCCAATGGTGGTATAAAAGCACTAAACTCCTGCGGGAGAATGTAAACAAGCAGGTTAGAAATATTATTTTGTTGAATAAATAATGCCGTAATTATAGAAAGTATATTAAACATCCACCACATCATACCAATCTATTATTTAATAATAATAATAATAATAATAATAATAATAATAATAATAATAATCTTCTTTTCCTTTCGGCTGTTCCCTTCAGGGGTCGCCACAGTGAATCATCTGCCTCCATCTAGCCCTATCCCCTGCATCCTCTTCTCTCAGACCGACTACCTTCATGTCCTCCTTCACTACATCATAAACCTCCTCTTTGGTCTTCCTCTCGGCCTCCTGCCTGGCAGCTCTAACCTCAGCATCCTTTTACCGATATATTCACTCTCCCTCCTCTGAACATGTCCAAACCATCTCAACCTGGTCTCTCTAACTTTGTCTCCAAAACATCTCACATGTGCTGTCCCCCTGATGTACTCATTCCTGATCCTATCCATCCTCGTCACGCCCAAAGAGAACCTCAACATCTTCAGCTCTGCTACCTCTAACTCTTCCTCCTGTCTTTTCCTCAGTGCAACTGTCTCCAAACCGTACAACATCGCTGGTCTCACTACTGTCCTGTACGCCTTTCCTTTCATTCTTGCTGGCACTCTTTTATCACACAACAGACCTGACACTTTTCTCCACCCATTCCAACCTGCCTGCACACGCTTCTTCACCTCTTTTCCACACTCCCCGTTGCTCTGGACTGTTGACCCTAAGTACTTAAAATCCTGCACCTTCTTCACCTCTTCTCCCTGTAACCTCACTGTTCCACTTGGATCCCTCTCATTCACACACATGTATTCTGTCTTGCTGCGACTAACCTTCATTCCTCTTCTCTCCAGAGCAAACCTCCACCTCTCTAGACTTTCCTCCACCTGCTCCCTGCTCTCACTACAGATCACGATGTCATCCGCAAACATCATAGTCCATGGAGATTCCTGTCTGACCTCATCTGTCAGCCTGTCCATCACCACCGCAAACAAGAAGGGGCTCAGAGCCGATCCTTGATGCTGTCCCACCTTCACCGTGAACTCCTCTGTCACACCTACCGCACACCTTACCACTGTCCTACTGCTCTCATACATATCCTGCACCACTCTAACATACTTCTCTGCCACTCCAGACCTCCTCATACAATACCACAGCTCCTCTCTTGGCACCCTGTCATACGCTTTCTCTAAATCTACAAAGACACAATGCAGCTCTTTCTGACCCTCTCTGTACTTCTCCATCAACATTCTCAAAGTAAATATTGCATCTGTAGTGCTCCTTCTTGGCATGAAACCATACTGCTGCTCACAAATGCTCACTTCTCCCCTTAGCCTTGCTTCCACTACTCTTTCCCACAACTTCATTGTATGGCTCATCAGCTTAATACCTCTGTAGTTTCCACAACTCTGCACATCTCCCTTGTTCTTAAAAATCGGCACCAAAACACTTCTCCTCCATTCCTCAGGCATCCTCTCACTCTCTAAGACCTCGTTGAACAACCTAGTTAAAAACTCTACTGCCATCTCTCCTAGACACTTCCATACCTCCGTATACCGTATCTCATCAGGACCAACCGCCTTTCCTCTCTGCATCCTCTTCAAAGCTCTCCTAACTTCACCCTTGCTAATCCTTTCTACTTCCTGCTCAACAATATTTGCCTCTACTACTCTTCTCTCTCTGTCATTTTCCTCATTCATCAGTTCCTCAAAGTACTCCTTCCATCTTTCCCTCACCCTCCTGTCACCTGTCAACACATTTCCATCTCTATCTTTAATCACTCTAACCTGCTGCACATCCTTACCATCTCTATCCCTCTGCCTCGCCAACCGATATAAATCCCTCTCACTTTCCTTACTATCTAACCTTGCATACATGTCCTCATAAGCTTTCTGTTTAGCCTTTGCCACCTCTATCTTAACCTCACGCTGCATCTCCCTATATTCCTGTCTACTTTCCTCCATCCTCTCACTGTCCCACTTCTTCCTAGCTAACCTCTTCCTCTGGATGTTCTCCTGAACTTCCTCATTCCACCACCAAGTCTCCTTGTCTTCTTTCCTCCTTCCAGATGACACACCTAGCACCTTCCTACCTGTCTCCCTGATCACTTTGGCTGTAGTAGTCCAGTCATCTGGAAGCACCTCCTGACCACCTAAAGCCTGTCTCAACTCCTCCCTGAAAACCACACAGCACTCTTCCTTTTCCAACTTCCACCACTTTGCTTCTAGCCTTGCTCCCTTTCCACCTGGTCTCCTGGACACACAGAATGTCGACTTTCCTCCTCTGCATCATATCTACCAGCTCTCTGCCTTCACCTGTCATCGTACCAACATTCAAAGTCCCTACTTTCAGTCCTAAACTCCTGCCTTTCCTCTTCTCTCTCTGCCTACGGACACGCCTTCCTCCTCTAACACACCTTCCTCCTCTCCTTCTTCGACCAACAGTAACCCAATTTCCACCAGTGCCCTGTAGGTCAACGGCACCGATGGCGGTCGATGTTAACCCGGGCCCCGACCGATCCGGTATAGAGGTCATGTTAGTGATTCGCATATTGAATCTGGCAAAAGTTTTAGGTCAGATGCCCTTCCTGACACAACCCTCTCTATTTATCCGGGCTTGGGACCGGCACAAAAAGTACACTGGCTTGTGACCTCCTGTGGCTAGATTAATAATAATAATAATAATAATAATAATAATAATAATAATAATAATAATAATAGCTGTCTACCGGAAACAACCAAAAATACCCACTTGGCCTAGAAACAAACAAACAAAAATCAAATCAAATCCGAGATGTAAATAAATTTTTCTCTTTGAACTTCTGTGCTCACTGTTTGCATGCAGACCGGCAGATTTTTTAAAAATAAACTATTATAGAATAAATATTTAATTTAAAATTAAAATGTAATTAAAATTAAAATGTAATTAAATCTGTTTAATTAGAGTACATCGTGAATTCTACATATTTTATGCCGGATTATTTATGTATTTATTTTTGACAATCGCAATATTAGTGCTTAAAATTGCAATAAAGTTTGCTCAATTCAAAGTGAGGCGCGAGGTTATTTGGTAATTGTAGTTTCTCAGACGCCCGTTTTGACGTCCGCGTGAGGGGTGGTTCACTAAATTTCCCAGAATGCTTCGCACCTGAGTCCCGCTTGCTGCGTCGTCGTGAGTGTGTGACTGACAGAAGGGACTTGGCTGCTGGATGAAAAGCTGAAATTGTTCGTTTATAAGTCTTTTTTTTGCCGAAAGAAAGTTAAAATATAAAATGCGGAAGTGGGACTACACATGTAGGTCAACATCCGGTGTTTTAGTCATGATGAATCATTTCTGGACCTTTGTGTTTGTAATTTTTATTGTAGCTTAATAATGCTGAGTTACCTACCGTTAGGAGACTGAACTGGGCTCGTGTGTGTTATTACTGGACGAAATAATTATTATTACTGATTATTATTTATAATAATTGTGTTGTTTTGAGGTTTTGTGCGCGTGTGGGTTAGATATTAGATATTTGCTCTACAGTAAACAGTGTGCTGGTGATTACAGGAAAAAGAAGGAAGTGAGAATGAGTATTATTTATTGTTTATTATTTTGTCGAAACTATTTGACCCCCAATAACAACAACAACAACAACAATAATAATAATAATAATAATAAATGTATGTTTAAAAAAAAAACAATAATACAATTGAACACGAGATATTAATAGTACAACCAGGATACTGTCACTTTTCCCCACTTTTTTGGTTGTTTTTTATACAAAAATTATTTAAATAATTTTTTTAAAGCTTTAAATAAAAAAAAAAACATTAGATGAGACAATCAGAATGCTAATACAATTTTTTTTTTTTAAAAGTAAAATGTTATTTTTGTGTAAATAATATGATAGCACATAAAAACTAGGAAAAAATGTTTGTAGATACTGTTTTAATTTAATAAATTTATTTATTTATATATATATATATATATATAAATGTGTGTGTGTGTGTGTGTGTATATAAATGTATGAATTGATTTTCATTTTATTGAAAATAATAAACATGTCTCATGATGCTGTCACTCATCCTCCAGTGATAAGTGGAATAATTGTGTTGTTATTATTATTATTATTATTATTATTATTATTTAGAATGTAATTCACAGTTAAACTGATTTATTCACGTCGTGTCTCAGGCCCTTGTGTCTCCTCTCTGATCCCTGCAGAGACGTCGTTGCTGATAACCTGGGTGTGATGATGCGTATCCTGTGTGTCCGTGTGCTCCGGCGGTTCGTCCCGGTCTCTCGGGTCGGGACACACTCCTCCTGCGACTCTCTCGCTCTCTCTCAGACCCGGCTGGGATCGGGATGGCGCTGGATCTCCGTCTCTTCCTCCTCCTCCTCCTCCTCCTCTCCCCCCCCGGCTCCTCGGAGAACCCCGCCCGGAGACGCTCAGCTCGAGCAGGACGACTCGGCGGACGCGGATCCTCTTCAGGACCAGTCCATGGGCCTCGCTCAGAGATTCAAGAGGACCTTTAAGCAGTACGGGAAAGTGGTGATCCCTGTGCACCTGCTCACGTCCTGCATGTGGTTCAGCAGCTTTTACTACGCCGCCATGAAGTGAGCACGACCTCAAACTATTACACGTCCCTTCCGTGTCACTGAAACCTGTTCCCTGTCGTCTTCACCGTTGTTCTCTTTTTTTTTTTTTTTTTTTTTTTTCTCCCGCTCAGAGGAGTGAACGTGGTGCCGTTCCTGGAGTACGTCGGATTTCCAGATAAACTGCTGAAACTCCTGGAGAATTCGCAGAGCGGCTACGCGCTGACTGCGTACGCCATGTATAAGGTCAGACATCATCAGTGGAGCTTTATAGTGTTATCATCCTCTCATACATCTTCTCTTAACACACGATTCTGACAGGGGAACCTTTAGATGACCCAAAACCTTTTTTTAACCTCGTTATATGTCCTAGATCAGGTTGGGCTCTATGCGTCTGTACTAGTGATTCATTTCCTCTGCAGTCTTCCATTAAAGTTCAGGTTTTTCTGCACCTCTACTCGGAGGCGGGATAAAAAAAATAATAATAAAAGCCGATCAGCAAAGACATGTGGAGATGCAGGTGTTTAATAAGCCAGTGCCAGAGTGGTCCTGTCCACCTGAGGCTCCTCTTTCACTCACAAACACGTCACGAATGTTCGCTCATACTTCTGTAAATATTCCGAAGTGGAACCACTTCAGCATTTAAGGGACTGTTAACCTTTTACTGCGTATAGAAACAATTCATTTATCTCAATTTTTTTTTTAATAGGCAATAACACAAATATTTTCCCATGTAATTGGAAAAAAAGGGGGTGGGGCTTTAACTTTGACATTAAAAAAAAAAAAAAAAAAAAGTCATGTCACATGACCAGGAAGTGCTGTTTGCAGTTTATTTGTCTGCAATCACATGGCATGGTGAAGGTCATCATCAGAGGGATCTCCAAAGCGTAATAAATTATTCAATATTTAGGCAAAACTACATAAAGGGAGAACATTATCTGAGATATGAGTTACCATTTATTTATTTATTTATTTATTTTCATTTAAACAAGTTTATATACTTTGAGTATTCTGTTAAATAGTCAAATGTAATTGTTGCCATATGGCAACAACAAGCGATAATCGAACCGTGGTATGTGCGTTCATGGATTGAAACGTGGCAGAACAGAGACTCGGCTTCTCTAATCGTATATTTACATTTTTTTCTCATTCAAAGTAAGAAAAACTGGTGTGATTTCAGACATTATGTTTTTTTTCAAGAGAAAAAAAAAAAGATACTTCACCCAAAACATGTTTGGATAAAACTTTTGTGTGTATTTTGAGTGAGTAAATCCATCAAACATACTTTTTACAGCTGTAATTCCTTTCTAGAAGATGTACAGCACCGTGCAAATGTTTTAGACTCATGCAGAGAAATGCTGTAGAGCAAAGATGCCTTCAGAATAATGAAATGAAATGTTTCTACATTTAAAATAAAATACAGTAAAGAGCAGTAAACTGTAGTAAATGAAACATAGTCAATATCTGGTGTGACAAATAAATATAAATAAAGATAGTAGTCTCCGGTACAATTAGTGCAGTTTTATAAGGAAATGAGCTGGTGAGTTTTACTGAGCATCTTACAGAACCAGACACAGTTCTTCTGGACACTTTGACTTTCGCACTCGCTTCTTATTTCTGCGGCGAAACCCAGCAGCCTTCATTGTGTTTACTGTCTGAAAAGTGTCTCTTATGTAATACGCTGCTTTCTTTACTGACATACAAACATTTTTCTGTACACATTTAATTCTGTGCTGGAAAACTAATGTTTGGGAATCTAAAATGTTTTTTTTTGTACTGACTTGATCATGTAGACGTCATAAAATAAAAAATCTGTAACAAAGTTTGGAATAAAAAAAAAATAGGGTGCTAAAACTTTTGCACAGTGCTGTGACTTTTATATGTTGAGTAGGTGGCAAAAAACTGCAACTTGTAGTCTAATTGGAATGTAATCTCATACATTTTGTGTTATTTTTGACCTATAGGATACTTTCCACCATTGCACATTGTTGCCATATGGCAACAATTTACCAATTACCCCCATTTTTTAATTTTTTTTTATTACTTGAACTAATCAAAGTAATGAAAATCCATAAAAACATTTTTTGATGTAAATGTAATTAGAGAGCGACCGATGAACTGAACTGAACTGAACAAACTGTTTTGTTTATAACAATTTTTTCAATTTAAATTCCTAGGGTTAGGATTAGAGTTAGCTGCTTAAACTACATATCAAGAATTCATGTAACACATCTCATTTGTGCATTAATGGCTGTTATGTTAAATAAAGTTTATTAATTAAAGCGAAGCAAGTATACTTTACCTGTGCACACCGCTGTTGACTCGCCTCCCCTCTCCTCAGCTGCTATGGTGGTCCTGTGCGCAATTCTCAAAACGCCCACAAGATGTCGCCATTTATCGGTATATTTAAAAACCGATATCCGATTATGTAAAAAAAAAAATGCTTAAAAGTCGAGGAAAGAAAGTCCTTGAATGTTGTAATATAAAGCAGCACTTGTTTTAGTAAAGTTTCTCCATCTGCCCTCTAGTGGTCATTATTAGTAACTACAACAGTACAGTGTAGCGCAGGTCTCACACAGGTTCTTCACCTTGTTCCTTTGGTGGAACCCTACGACATAGAGATGGACCAGAAAAGCTCCTCAGGAGAACCTGTTTAGAAACCTAGAACCATTAATCATCCAAAGAGACAAAGTGAAGACGAAAAGGTTTATCGAAAATCTTTCCACAGACGGAAGTTTCTCGGCTCTCGCGTGCAGCGATAAGGCGTCTCCTGATGCTTTCGGTTCCTTTCTTTGTTCTGTAGCGTTCACGCTGTCTGACTTTCTCTGGTTCTGAGCTCCGGGTTCTCCTGCAGCTCCGCAAAATTCTGGATGGAAGTTTACATTTATGCATTTCCAGTCCTGAGCAGTGTTATAACATCCAAAACGTGATCCAGTGAGACGCTAATCCGTTCTCATCTTGTGCACTAATGCAGCCTCCGTCATGTTTACTTCATAACTTTATTTACTTTTTATTATTATACAGTTTAAAAATAACACAAAACATGACATAACACGTCACCACGGTAACGTTAGTTTCATTTTCAGTACATGTTCAGTTCAGTTATATTTCAGTAGAAGAGCACAAACTCGCTCCCAGGCCGCACAAACGTGACAGATCTGCTGTTGAGCACCGATTCTTTTTCCCTTTTCATTGCAGAAGGAATAAAACATGACTAGTTTAGAGAAATAAACAACCTCAGTGATGTCCAATCAGAAGTGTCCAATAAAAGCACCACCAAACTCCTGACCAATCAGAGAACAGCATCGAGCGTGTGAGCAAAACTGCGCCAGATACACTGTTGTGAAAACAATAGAAATTCGGGGCGGAGTTTCCGCTTCACGGTGTGAGGAAGCGATTCGACTCTGAATCGACTCGACTGCAGGAAGTGAATCAAACCTGCTGCGTGTTTTGGGTTGAAGTGTTAAACTGGTCCAGCCCTGTGTTAAGCCCTGTGCTCTGGAGAGAAAATAAACACCGGATGCCACACAAAACTCATTATATATATATATATATATATATATATATATATATATGATTACCGAATCGGTTGTTTGGCACCGGCTCCGTGTTCTCCGTGCCGGGATGATCTGTTGTGATTTCAACGCTCACTCAGGTCAGTCCCTCCAAGTTTCCGAAATCACCGCAGGTTTGGGCCGAGACGCGTCGTCATGTGACCTCATCACGCGCTCTTCGGTTCACGTGCGACGAACATGAGTACAGCTGAAAGGTCTCATTCACCGACAAACATCACTGTGGCAGAGCGTGCGTTGCGATTTCACAGCTTCAAGTCGTTTTCCGCACCAAAAAAAAAAAAAACGCATCGCAAATTTCGAAGGAAAAAAAAAAAAACGCAGCAATGCTTTTCGGTTCGTAAAATGGAAAACGAATCAACAAATGAATCAATTTCACGCTGATTCAGATTCATTAAAACCTCCTTAGACGCCATAGTGAAGTGATTAAGATAAGTGTGTGTGTGTGTGTGTGTGTGTGTGTGTGTGTGTTGCAGATCGCCACTCCGGCGCGCTACACGCTGACGTTAGGCGGGACGTCCCTCTCGGTGAAGTATCTGCGTAAGCACGGCTACATGTCGACGCCGCCGCCGGTTAAAGAGTACCTGCAGGAGAAGATGGGGGAGACGAGGGACCGCTTCTCCGAGAGGATCGAAGAAACCAAGGACAAGTTCACGGAAAAACTCCAGGAGACCAAAGACAAAGTGGGCTTCCGAAAGAAAAACGAATAAAGGCGGACGCCGTCATCGCTGCGTGAATAACTACCGATAGATATGAATTAAATAAAGCCTTCATGTGAGACGTGCACTACTGACATCACTTCCTGTTCACTCATCCATTCATTCATTCATTCAAAAAACAACAACGACATATTATTGTGACGTTTTGGATCCGCCCCCAAACTATTTTTTTTTTGTTCGTCAGTTTGCATGAGGGCGGAGCAACATCGCTAGCAGCATAGCAGATACTTAGCAGATTAGCCGCTGTTCTAGCTACCATGATGCTACAAATCGTCCGCCATCCTTCGACCCCTTCCAAGATGGCGGAGGAAGTGACGTGTCTCGCGGATGCTATAGATATTGTTCGTTAGCTGAACGTTCGCCGCTGTATCTATCCATCCGTTATATTCGCTAGCCAGTGTTACAATAAAACATACAGAAATTAGCATATTTTCACAGGAGTAGCTAAACAAGGGTAGCTACGTAGCAAGCTAGCTTGTTAAAGTGTAAATTAGGTAGCTTATTTAATAACAAGCTAAGACTAATAGAAAGCAAACAGCTTCAACATCATTTGTCACAAATGATAATAATAATAAAGATGATTAATAATCGTTTATTATTTAAATATATGAATAATTATTAATAAGTATAAAGATATTAATGATGATGATAATGGTTGTGATAGTGAGTGAACGTGGTCACTGAGAAGTGGTGATGGTTTAGAGGTCGTTATAAAGAACAGTGTTGTGTGATGTCATTAAAGCAGCAGTGTGTGATGTTTAGTTTAGCGCCCTCCGCTGTCTGGGAGTGAAGCCGCAATTAACACATAGACTTCTCTAAACTGACTCTCTCTCTCTCTCTCTCTCTCTCTCTCTCTCTCTCTCTCTCTCTCTCTCTCTCTCTCTCTCTCTCTCTCTCTCTCTCTCTCTCTCTCTCTCTCTCTCTCAATGTGTCCATGTGTCTCGCTTGACTGAAACTATAGAAGCAGCTCTCTATGACCTGGGGGGGGCGGGGCTCATTTCTGGGCTGAAAAGAAAGGATCTAATTAGATGTTTTGAATCACAATTTTTTTTTTTTTTTTTCTAAAAATATTTACAAATAAAAAAGCTGTATAAAAATATATATAAATATGGTAAACATTAGACAGCACCTTCAACAACACAGAGATGGTTTAATCGGATTAATATTTAATAATAATCTAATATTTATAATGGAACCTCATGTTTTTCTAAAACTGAAGGCTCAGCATTTACCCCATCTCTTACAGTTTTGTGTTCGATATTTAAACCTCGGCTCTCGGGGTCGGTTTATTTTCATGGTGCGTGTTGAATATGGCGGAAAACCCACATGGTTGCTGTCCACCATTTTGACTGACATGAAGTGAAAAAATAAAATGAAATTCAAAAAAGAGATGTTTTTTCTTATTTTGTATATATATATATATATATATATATATATATATATATATATATATATATATATATATATATACACACATATATATATATATATATATACATATACACATACATATATATATATACACATACAGGTGCATCTCAATAAATTAGAATGTCGTGGAAAAGTTCATTTATTTCAGTAATTCAACTCAAATTGTGAAACTCGTGTATTAAATAAATTCAATGCACACAGACTGAAGTAGTTTAAGTCTTTGGTTCTTTTAATTGTGATGATTTTGGCTCACATTTAACAAAAACCCACCAATTCACTATCTCAACAAATTAGAATACTTAATAAGACCAATAAAAAAAACATTTTTAGTGAATTGTTGGCCTTCTGGAAAGTATGTTCATTTACTGTACATGTACTCAATACTTGGTAGGGGCTCCTTTTGCTTTAATTACTGCCTCAATTCGGCGTGGCATGGAGGTGATCAGTTTGTGGCACTGCTGAGGTGGTATGGAAGCCCAGGTTTCTTTGACAGTGGCCTTCAGCTCATCTGCATTTTTTGGTCTCCTGTTTCTCATTTTCCTCTTGACAATACCCCATAGATTCTCTATGGGGTTCAGGTCTGGTGTGTTTGCTGGCCAGTCAAGCACACCAACACCATGGTCATTTAACCAACTTTTGGTGCTTTTGGCAGTGCGGGCAGGTGCCAAATCCTGCTGGAAAATGAAATCAGCATCTTCAAAAAGCTGGTCAGCAGAAGGAAGCATGAAGTGCTCCAAAATTTCTTGGTAAATGGATGCAGTGACTTTGCTTTTCAAAAAACACAATGGACCAACACCAGCAGATGAGATTGCACCCCAAATCATCACAGACTGTGGAAACTGAACACTGGACTTCAAGCAACTTGGGCTATGAGCTTCTCCACCCTTCCTCCAGACTCTAGGACCTTGGTTTCCAAATGAAATACAAAACTTGCTCTCATCTGAAAAGAGGACTTTGGACCACTGGGCAACAGTCCAGTTCTCCTTCTCCTTAGCCCAGGTAAGATGCCTCTGACGTTGTCTGTGGTTCAGGAGTGGCTTAAAAAGAGGAATACGACAACTGTAGTCAAATTCCTTGACACGTCTGTGTGTGGTGGCTCTTGATGCCTTGACCCCAGCCTCAGTCCATTCCTTGTGAAGTTCACTCAAATTCTTGAATCGATTTTGCTTGACAATCCTCATAAGGCTGCGGTTCTCTCGGTTGGTTGTGCATCTTTTTCTTCCACACTTTTTCCTTCCACTCAACTTTCTGTTAACATGCTTGGATACAGCACTCTGTGAACAGCCAGCTTCTTTGGCAGTGAATGTTTGTGGCTTACCTAGTGAACCAAACTGAGAGACCATTTTGAAGGCTCAGGAAACCTTTGCAGGTGTTTTGAGTTGATTGGCTGATTGGCATGTCACCATATTCTAATTTGTTGAGATAGTGAATTGGTGGGTTTTTGTTAAATGTGAGACAAAATCATCACAATTAAAAGAACCAAAGACTTAAACTACTTCAGTCTGTGTGCATTGAATTTATTTAATACACGAGTTTCACAATTTGAGTTGAATTACTGAAATAAATGAACTTTTTCACGACATTCTAATTTATTGAGATGCACCTGTATATATATATACACACACACACACACACACACACACACACACACACACACACATACACACATATAGTGGGAGGGGAAAGTATTAGATCCCCTGCTGATTTTGTACGTTTGCCCACTGACAAAGAAATGATCAGTCTATAATTTTAATGGTAGGTGTATTTTAACAGTGAGAGACAGAATAACAACAAAAACATCCAGAAAAACACATTTCAAAAAAGTTATAAATTGATTTGCATTTTAATGAGGGAAATAAGTATTTGACCCCTTCGACTTAGTACTTGGTGGCAAAACCCTTGTTGGCAATCACAGAGGTCAGACGTTTTTTGTAGTTGGCCACCAGGTTTGCACACATCTCAGGAGGGATTTTGTCCCACTCCTCTTTGCAGATCCTCTCCAAGTCATTAAGGTCTCGAGGCTGACGTTTGGCAACTCGAACCTTCAGCTCCCTCCACAGATTTTCTATGGGTTTAAGGTCTGGAGACTGGCTAGTTAACTCCAGGACCTTAATGTACTTCTTCTTGAGCCACTCCTTTGTTGCCTTGGCTGTGTGTTTTGGGTCATTGTCATGCTGGAATACCCATCCACGACCCATTTTCAATGCCCTGGCTGAGGGAAGGAGGTTCTCACCCAAAATTTGATGGTACATGGCCCCGTCCATCGTCCCTTTGATGCGGTGCAGTTGCCCTGTCCCCTTAGCAGAAAAACACCTCCAAAGCATAATGTTCCCACCTCCATGTTTGACGGTGGGGATGGTGTTCTTGGGGTCATAGGCAGCATTCCTCCTACTCCAAACACGGCAAGTTGAGTTGATGCCAAAGAGCTCGATTTTGGTCTCATCTGACCACAACACATTCAGATGTTCATTGGCAAACTTCAGACGGGCCTGTACATGTGCTTTCTTGAGCAGGGGGACCTTGCGGGCGCTGCAGGATTTCAGTCCTTCACGGCGTAGTGTGTTACCAATTGTTTTCTAGGTGACTATGGTCCCAGCTGCCTTGAGATCATTAACAAGATCCTCCCGTGTAGTTCTGGGCTGATTCCTCACCGTTCTCATGATCATTGAAACTCCACGAGGTGAGATCTTGCATGGAGCCCCAGACCGAGGGAGACTGACAGTTTCTTCCATTTGCTAATAATCGCACCAACTGTTGTCACCTTCTCACCAAGCTGCTTGGCGATGGTCTTGTAGCCCATCCCAGCCTTGTGTAGGTCTACAATCTTGTCCCTGACATCCTTGGACAGCTCTTTGGTCTTGGCCATGGTGGAGAGTTTGGAATCTGATTGATTGATTGCTTCTGTGGACAGGTGTCTTTTATACAGGTAACAAACTGAGATTAGGAGCACTCCCGTTAAGAGAGTGCTCCTAATCTCAGCTCATTACCTGTGTAAAAGACACCTGGGAGCCAGAAATCTTGCTGATTGATAGGGGATCAAATACTTATTTCACTCATTAAAATGCAAATCAATTTATAACTTTTTTGAAATGTGTTTTTCTGGATTTTTTTGTTGTTATTCTGTCTCTCACTGTTAAAATACACCTACCATTAAAATTATAGACTGATCATTTCTTTGTCAGTGGGCAAACGTACAAAATCAGCAGGGGATCAAATACTTTTTTCTCCCACTGTATAGTCATGTGAAAAATAAGTTGATTAAAAAATAAATTGATACACTTGAACAAAACCACAAGGAAAACAGAAATATCAATAGATGTGATATTCTTCTGTGGAAACAGTAAGTACACCCTTGGCCTCAGAAGCTAGTTTTGCCCCCTTTAGCAGAAATATCTTCTTGTATGTGTTTTGCATAATTGTCCACCAGGCTTGCTGGAATTTTTGACCACCCTTCCATGCAATATTCTTTCAGTTGCAAGATGTTTGAGGGTTTTCTTGCATGTGCTGCCCGTTTCAAATCCCCCCACAACATTTCAATGGTATTCAAATCCGGGCTTTGACTAGGCCATTCCATGACCCTCCATTTCTTCTTTTTGAGCCATTCCTTGGTGGATTTGCTAGTGTGCTTAGGATCATTATCCTGTTGAAAGGTCGACTTTCAGTTCAACTTTCGGACAGATGGCCTCACGTTATCCTCAAGCACTCTTTGTTATGATGCAGAATTCATACTTGAATCAATGAATGCAAGCTGTCCAGTCCCTGAGGCAGTGAAGCAACCCCAAACCATAACATTTCCACCACCATGCTTCACAGTTGGTATGAGGTGCTTCTCCTGAAAAGCTGTCTTTGGTCTGCACCAAACATGTCTGCTGTTACTGTGGCCAAACAGCTCTGTCTTTGATTCGTTTGTCCAGAGCACATTGTTCCAAAAGGCCTGGTCTTTGCCTATATGCTCATTGGCAAACTGTAGTCTTGCGAAGGCTTTTTCCTGGCACACCTCACATGAGAGTCAAATTTGTGTAATCTCTCTCTAATTGTAGAAGCATGCACTTTGACACCAACAGTTGCAAGACTTACTAGCAGATCCTGTGATGATATTTTGGGGTTCATGGAGAATTCAGGAATCAGGAATGGTTTGAGGAACATGACAAAGAGTTCAAGGTGTTGACTCGACCTCCAAATTCCCCAGATCTCAATCCGATCGAGCATCTGTGCGATGTGCTGGACAAACAAGTCCGATCCATGGAGGCCCCACCTCACAACTTACAGGACTTAAAGGATCTGCTGCTAACGTCTTGGTGCCAGATACCACAGCACACCCTCAGAGGTCTTGTGGAGTTCATGCCTCGACGGGTCAGAGCTGTTTTGGTGGCAGGAGGGGGGCCTAGACAATATTCGGCGGGTGGTTTTAATGTTATGGCTGATCGGTTTGTATGCAACAGTAATATCACCATAGACGTCTAAGGTCAGCTGTAGAATTCACGTGGAAAATACGTGACTATTAAATGCGAAATAAAAATTCCAACTGCTTCACAGGAACAATAAAGGTGTGAGGATGAGAAACGAGAGAAAGCTTTACCATAACTGTTTTTATGGAGAGGAACAGACTATAAACACACTGGAGTGTCACTTTCATATAGAAAACACTGCTAATCACTACATCCTGTATTACAGTATTATACACCTCTCTCTCTCTCTCTCTCTCTCTCTCTCTCTCTCTCTCTCTCTCTCTCTCTGTCTGTCTGAGCTGAAATGGGATGGTAAATGCAGTTGTTGCTGTGTCATTCCATGTGTGTGTGTGTGTGTGTGTGTGTGTGTGTGTGTGTGTGTGTGTGTGACACAGTAATGAGATACAGAGACAATGAGGAGTGACAGTAATACAGACAGAGAGGTTACACTGAGTCACAACTCATCACACACACACACACACACACACACAGATGCTGTTGACCTGAGGAAGCCCTGCTGCTTGGTGTGTGTTGCTGAGCGGACAGCAGTTTAATGAGTGTGTGTGTGTGTGTGTGTGTGTGTGTGTGTGTGTGTGTGTGTGTGTGTGTTATTAATTGAGCCATGAGTCATCTAACAGTGAAAGGGGAAAGGATCCTGTCAGCACAGTCAGACTTCGATGAGTCAAGTGTATGTGTGTGTGTGTGTGTGTGTGTGTGTGTGTGTGCAGTTCCACTGAGTGTGAGTTTAGGTGAGCTAGCTTGTAATTGATGTAATGTATTATGACCTCATCATCATATTTCTTTAAATAAGTAATTGATGAACCACGGTGTGATGCTGTTATAAGAAACTAATCAACTCCAGGGTGTAGAGTGAAGCCGAGTCAGAGTCACCACCTACAACACCTCGTCCTCTAGTGTTCTATTCCTCTTACACCACAACAATTTGACAACTATTAAAACTTTTATTTATTAAGCCACTACACGTCATACTTTTTATCCGTTTACAATTATGTTTAATATTGAAAAAAGTCAGTTCCTGTTGTCATTTACGTTACAGCAGCTATAACCAGCCGTTCCCTCACCAGCCCTCTCTTTATTCTCTCTCTTCAAGTGAATGAAACAAAAATAAAAAATGCAGCTTGTCATGTTACAGAGAAACCTGTTACAAAGCAGTGACACTGGAGACTCCTTCCATAAATGTGAAAGAAATGTCTCCTTAGAGAAAAACTTCAAAATTCTTTTGCCCAAGCTGAGGCTTTTTTTTTGCCCAAGCTGAGACTTCTTTTGCCCAACCTGAGGCTTTTTTGCCCAAGCTGAGGCTTCTTTTGCCCAAGCTGAGGCTTTTTTGCACAAGCTGAGGCTTTTTTTGCCAAAGCTGAGGATTCTTTTGCCCAACCTAAGGTTTTTTTGCCCAAGCTGAGGCTTTTTTGCCCAAGCTGAGGCTTCTTTTGCCCAAGCTGAGGCTTCTTTTGCCCAACCTGACACTTTTCGCCCAAGCTGAGGCTTCTTTTGCCCAACCTGAGGCTTTTTTGCCCAAGCTGAGGCTTCTTTTGCCCAAGCTGAGGCTTCTTTTGCCCAACCTGAGGCTTTTTTGCCCAAGCTGAGGCTTCTTTTGCCCAACCTGACACGTTTTTGCCCAAGCTGAGGCTTCTTTTGCCCAACCTGACACGTTTTTGCCCAAGCTGAGGCTTTTTTCCCCAAGCTGAGGCTTCTTTTGCTCAACCTGAGGCTTCTTTTGCCCAAGCTGAGGCTTCTTTTGCCCAAGCTGAGGCTTCTTTTGCCCAACATGAGGCTTTTTTGCCCAAGCTGAGGTTTTTTTGCCCAAGCTGAGACTTCTTTTGCCCAACATGAGGTTTTTTTGCCCAAGCTGAGGCTTTTTTGCCCAAGCTGAGGCTTTTTTCCCCAAGCTGAGGCTTCTTTTGCTCAACCTGAGGCTTCTTTTGCCCAACCTGAGGCTTTTTTGCCCAAGCTGAGACTTCTTTTGCCCAGAGTAAGGCTTCATCTGTGGACTTTTTATCCTGCTGCTTTTCAAAACACACACTTACTCAGGTATTACACACAACAGTCACAAAAGGTCCAAATATCAAAAGCAGCATATAGTGACACACACACACACACACACACACACACACACACACACACACACACACACTGCTACAATGCTCATCTAAAATCCACCAGTAAGAGGATGCCAAACTAAATGGACAGAAAAAATCTCCTTCTTACCTCAAACTCACACTGAAGAATGTTTGTGTTTATGTGATCGCACTGATTCAGAACACATTATCACACAGTCTGTTATAGAATTCGGACAAGAACCTTAAACTATCGCTGATATCACACAAAAACCGCCTTTAGTGTAAATACACCTAATTATGCGTAATTTATACACGCAAATATTTTTTCTTTTAAATCACCCATAAGATGTGAACTAATCCAGCTGTCTTTTATTGAAGTGCACATGCAAATTAGTCTCTTTAATTGTTCTCTTTAATCTGTCTCCGCTCCACTGGGCGTGTCCTCAATTTGCTGAATGACAGGCATACCTGGGTCAGTGGAGGCGGAGCTTAAGTTAAGCGGCCAATCACAAACTCTTGTTCATGTGACGTCACGACAAGTCTCTCTATTCATTTCTCTGACAAACAGGTTAACATAGCTAATGTTACATTTCTCAATAATAACCACAGTGTGTGTGTTTGTGTGTGTGTGTGTGTGTGTGTGTGTGCCCACATAATGTAATGAAGTTAATTTTGGTTATGGTTTCCCATAGCAACAGTGCCGGGGTTTGTGGTGTTCACTGACTGCTTCTGTGTTTTTTATCTATTTATTCCTCTCTCTATCTCTCTCTCCCTCACTATCTCTCTCTATCTCTCTCTATCTCTCCCTCACTATCTCTCACTATCTCTCTCTCTCTCTCTCTCTCTCTATCTCTCTCTCTCTCTCACACTCTTTATCTATCTATCAAGCCTCTGGTATATGTCATGTTTTACGCCTAGGCTAGCATATACACACAGTCATATGCATAGCCTTTCAAAGTCTACTCCATTTGACGTGTGTGTGTGTGTGTGTGTGTGTGTGTGTGTGTGTGTGTGTGTGTGTGTGTGTACATGCGGTCGACGCATACGCATTACAACAACCTGCGTACTGATGAGGACATCTGCGTCACGCGACTGTACACTGTTCCAATCGTACTTCAGTGTCTCTCTGTCTCTTCAGTCTGTGTGTAGTTCAGTGCGACTGTAGGTCAGTGTGTGTGGTTCTGTGTGTGTGTGTGTGTGTGTGTGTGTGTGTGTGTGGTTCAGTGTCTGTGTAGTTCAGTGTGTGTGTGTGTAGTTCATTGTGTGTGTAGTTCAGTGTGTGTGTAGTTCCGTGTGTTTGTAGTTCGGTGTGTGTGTAATTTAGTGTATGTGTAGTTCAGTGTGTGTAGTTCGGTGTGTGTGTAATTCAGTGTGTGTGTAGTTCAGTGTGTGTGTGTAATTCAGTGTGTGTGTAGTTCAGTGTGTGTGTGTAATTCAGTGTGTGTGTGTGCTTCAGTGTGGGTCTGTGTGTGTAGTTCAGTGTGTGTGTAATTCATTGTGTGTGTAGTTCGGTGTGTGTAGTTCAGTGTGTGTGTAGTTCAGTGTGTGTGTGTAATTCAGTGTGTGTGTAGTTCAGTGTGTGTGTGTAGTTCAGTTTTTTGCAGTTGTTCAGTGTGTGTGTAATTCATTGTGTGTGTAGTTCGGTGTGTGTAGTTCAGTGTGTGTGTAGTTCAGTGTGTGTGTGTAATTCAGTGTGTGTGTAGTTCAGTGTGTGTAGTTCAGTGTGTGTGTAGTTCAGTGTGTGTGTGTAATTCAGTGTGTGTGTAGTTCAGTGTGTGTGTGTAGTTCAGTTTTTGCAGTTGTTCAGTGTGTGTTTAATTCAGTGTGTCTGTGTGTGTAGTTTAGTGTGTGTGTACAGTTCAGTGTGTGTAGTTTAGTGTGTCTGTGTGTGTAGTTCAGTGTGTGTGGTTCAGTGTGTGTGTTATTCAATGTGTGTAATTCAGTGTGTCTGTGTGTGCAGTTCAGTGTGTGTGTGGTTCAGTGTGTGTGTGTGTGTGGTTCAGTGTGTGTGTGTGTGGTTCAGTGTGTGTGTGGTTCAGTGTGTGTGTGGTTCAGTGTATCTGTGTGTGTAGTTTAGTGTGTGTAATTCAGTGTGTCTGTGTGTGTAGTTCAGTGTGTGTGTAGTTCCGTGTGTCTGTGTGTGTAGTTCAGAAAGATTCCTTATTTATTGTGTTCAGTTTTATGTTTAATAAATGATTATAATGGTAAAACAGTGTCACGTGTGTACTGATTTAAACAGGCAGCGAGTACTGATTTAAACATGCAGTGTGTACTGATTTAAACATGCAGCGTGTACTGATTTAAACATGCAGCGTGTACTGATTTAAACATGCAGCGTGTACTGATTTAAACATGCAGCGTGTACTGATTTAAACATGCAGCGTGTACTGACTTAAACATGCAGCGTGTACTGAATTAAACATGCAGCGTGTACTGATTTAAACAGGCAGCGTGTACTGATTTAAACAGGCAGCGTGTACTGAATTAAACAGGCAGCGTGTACTGATTTAAACATGCAGCGTGTACTGAATTAAACAGGCAGCGTGTACTGATTTAAACAGGCAGCGTGTACTGATTTAAACAGGCAGCGTGTACTGATTTAAACATGCAGCGTGTACTGAATTAAACAGGCAGCGTGTACTGATTTAAACAGGCAGCGTGTACTGATTTAAACATGCAGCGTGTACTGATTTAAACATGCAGCGTGTACTGATTTAAACAGGCAGCGTGTACTGATTTAAACAGGCAGCGTGTACTGAATTAAACAGGCAGCGTGTACTGATTTAAACAGGCAGCGTGTACTGATTTAAACATGCAGCGTGTACTGAATTAAACAGGCAGCGTGTACTGATTTAAACAGGCAGCGTGTACTGATTTAAACATGCAGCGTGTACTGATTTAAACAGGCAGCGTGTACTGATTTAAACATGCAGCGTGTACTGATTTAAACATGCAGCGTGTACTGAATTAAACAGGCAGCGTGTACTGATTTAAACAGGCAGCGTGTACTGATTTAAACATGCAGCGTGTACTGATTTAAACAGGCAGCATGTACTGATTTAAACAGGCAGCGTGTACTGAATTAAACATGCAGCGTGTACTGATTTAAACAGGCAGCGTGTACTGATTTAAACATGCAGCGTGTACTGATTTAAACAGGCAGCGTGTACTGATTTAAACAGGCAGCGTGTACTGATTTAAACATGCAGCGTGTACTGAATTAAACAGGCAGCGTGTACTGATTTAAACAGGCAGCGTGTACTGATTTAAACAGGCAGCGTGTACTGATTTAAACAGGCAGCGTGTACTGATTTAAACAGGCAGCGTGTACTGATTTAAACAGGCAGCGTGTACTGATTTAAACAGGCAGCGTGTACTGATTTAAACAGGCAGCGTGTACTGAATTAAACATGCAGCGTGTACTGATTTAAACATGCAGCGTGTACTGATTTAAACAGGCAGCGTGTACTGATTTAAACAGGCAGCGTGTACTGATTTAAACAGGCAGCGTGTACTGATTTAAACATGCAGCGTGTACTGATTTAAACATGCAGCGTGTACTGATTTAAACAGGCAGCGTGTACTGATTTAAACAGGCAGCGTGTACTGATTTAAACAGGCAGCGTGTACTGATTTAAACAGGCAGCGTGTACTGATTTAAACATGCAACGTGTACTGAATTAAACAGGCAGCGTGTACTGATTTAAACAGGCAGCGTGTACTGAATTAAACAGGCAGCGTGTACTGATTTAAACAGGCAGCGTGTACTGAATTAAACAGGCAGCGTGTACTGATTTAAACAGGCAGCGTGTACTGATTTAAACAGGCAGCGTGTACTGATTTAAACAGGCAGCGTGTACTGATTTAAACAGGCAGCGTGTACTGATTTAAACAGGCAGCGTGTACTGATTTAAACAGGCAGCGTGTACTGATTTAAACATGCAGCGTGTACTGATTTAAACATGCAGCGTGTACTGAATTAAACAGGCAGCGTGTACTGATTTAAACAGGCAGCGTGTACTGATTTAAACAGGCAGCGTGTACTGATTTAAACATGCAGCGTGTACTGATTTAAACATGCAGCGTGTACTGAATTAAACATGCAGCGTGTACTGATTTAAACATGCAGCGTGTACTGAATTAAACAGGCAGCGTGTACTGATTTAAACAGGCAGCGTGTACTGATTTAAACAGGCAGCGTGTACTGATTTAAACATGCAGCGTGTACTGATTTAAACAGGCAGCGTGTACTGATTTAAACAGGCAGCGTGTACTGATTTAAATAGGCAGCGTGTACTGATTTAAACAGGCAGCGTGTACTGATTTAAACAGGCAGCGTGTACTGATTTAAACATGCAGCGTGTACTGATTTAAACATGCAGCGTGTACTGAATTAAACATGCAGCGTGTACTGAATTAAACATGCAGCGTGTACTGATTTAAACATGCAGCGTGTACTGATTTAAACAGGCAGCGTGTACTGAATTAAACAGGCAGCGTGTACTGATTTAAACATGCAGCGTGTACTGATTTAAACAGGCAGCGTGTACTGATTTAAACAGGCAGCGTGTACTGATTTAAACATGCAGCGTGTACTGATTTAAACAGGCAGCGTGTACTGAATTAAACAGGCAGCGTGTATTGATTTAAACAGGCAGCGAGTACTGATTTAAACATGCAGTGTGTACTGATTTAAACAGGCAGTGTGTACTGATTTAAACAGGCAGCGTGTACTGATTTAAACAGGCAGCGTGTACTGATTTAAACAGGCAGCGTGTACTGATTTAAACATGCAGCGTGTACTGATTTAAATAGGCAGTGTGTACTGATTTAAATAGGCAGCGTGTACTGATTTAAATAGGCAGCGTGTACTGATTTAAATAGGCAGTGTGTACTGAATTAAACATGCAGTGTGTACTGATTTAAATAGGCAGTGTGTACTGATTTAAATAGGCAGTGTGTACTGATTTAAACATGCAGCGTGTACTGAATTAAACAGGCAGCGTGTACTGAATTAAACAGGCAGCGTGTACTGATTTAAATAGGCAGCGTGTACTGATTTAAACAGGCAGCGTGTACTGATTTAAACATGCAGCGTGTACTGATTTAAACATGCAGCGTGTACTGAATTAAACAGGCAGCGTGTACTGAATTAAACAGGCAGCGTGTACTGATTTAAATAGGCAGCGTGTACTGATTTAAACAGGCAGCGTGTACTGATTTAAACATGCAGCGTGTACTGATTTAAACATGCAGCGTGTACTGATTTAAACATGCAGCGTGTACTGATTTAAACATGCAGCGTGTACTGATTTAAACATGCAGCGTGTACTGAATTAAACATGCAGCGTGTACTGATTTAAATAGGCAGCGTGTACTGATTTAAACATGCAGCGTGTACTGATTTAAATAGGCAGCGTGTACTGATTTAAATAGGCAGCGTGTACTGATTTAAATAGGCAGTGTGTACTGAATTAAACATGCAGCGTGTACTGATTTAAATAGGCAGTGTGTACTGATTTAAATAGGCAGTGTGTACTGATTTAAACATGCAGCGTGTACTGAATTAAACATGCAGCGTGTACTGAATTAAATAGGCAGCGTGTACTGATTTAAATAGGCAGTGTGTACTGATTTAAATAGGCAGTGTGTACTGATTTAAATAGGCAGTGTGTACTGATTTAAACAGGCAGTGTGTACTGATTTAAACATGCAGTGTGTACTGATTTAAATAGGCAGTGTGTACTGATTTAAATAGGCAGCGTGTACTGATTTAAATAGGCAGCGTGTACTGATTTAAATAGGCAGTGTGTACTGATTTAAACAGGCAGTGTGTACTGATTTAAATAGGCAGTGTGTACTGATTTAAATAGGCAGTGTGTACTGATTTAAACATGCAGCGTGTACTGAATTAAACATGCAGCGTGTACTGAATTAAACATGCAGCGTGTACTGATTTAAACATGCAGCGTGTACTGATTTAAATAGGCAGCGTGTACTGAATTAAACATGCAGCGTGTACTGATTTAAATAGGCAGTGTGTACTGATTTAAACATGCAGCGTGTACTGAATTAAACAGGCAGTGTGTACTGATTTAAATAGGCAGCGTGTACTGATTTAAACATGCAGCGTGTACTGAATTAAACATGCAGCGTGTACTGAATTAAACAGGCAGTGTGTACTGATTTAAACATGCAGTGTGTACTGATTTAAATAGGCAGTGTGTACTGATTTAAATAGGCAGTGTGTACTGATTTAAACATGCAGTGTGTACTGATTTAAATAGGCAGTGTGTACTGATTTAAATAGGCAGTGTGTACTGATTTAAACATGCAGTGTGTACCGAATTAAACAGGCAGCGTGTACTGATTTAAACAGGCAGCGTGTACTGATTTAAACATGCAGCGTGTACTGAATTAAACATGCAGCGTGTACTGATTTAAACATGCAGCGTGTACTGAATTAAACATGCAGCGTGTACTGATTTAAATAGGCAGTGTGTACTGAATTAAACATGCAGCGTGTACTGAATTAAACAGGCAGCGTGTACTGATTTAAACATGCAGCGTGTACTGATTTAAACATGCAGCGTGTACTGATTTAAACATGCAGCGTGTACTGATTTAAATAGGCAGTGTGTACTGAATTAAACATGCAGCGTGTACTGAATTAAACAGGCAGCGTGTACTGATTTAAATAGGCAGTGTGTACTGATTTAAATAGGCAGTGTGTACTGAATTAAACATGCAGCGTGTACTGATTTAAACATGCAGCGTGTACTGATTTAAACATGCAGCGTGTACTGATTTAAACATGCAGCGTGTACTGAATTAAACAGGCAGCGTGTACTGATTTAAACATGCAGCGTGTACTGATTTAAATAGGCAGCGTGTACTGATTTAAACAGGCAGCGTGTACTGAATTAAACATGCAGCGTGTACTGAATTAAACATGCAGCGTGTACTGATTTAAACAGGCAGCGTGTACTGATTTAAACAGGCAGCGAGTACTGATTTAAACATGCAGCGAGTACTGATTTAAACATGCAGCGTGTACTGATTTAAACAGGCAGCGTGTACTGATTTAAACAGGCAGCGTGTACTGATTTAAACATGCAGCGTGTACTGATTTAAACATGCAGCGTGTACTGAATTAAACATGCAGCGTGTACTGATTTAAACATGCAGCGTGTACTGATTTAAACATGCAGCGTGTACTGATTTAAACATGCAGCGTGTACTGATTTAAACAGGCAGCGTGTACTGATTTAAACATGCAGCGTGTACTGAATTAAACAGGCAGCGTGTACTGAATTAAACAGGCAGCGTGTACTGAATTAAACATGCAGCGTGTACTGATTTAAACATGCAGCGTGTACTGAATTAAACATGCAGCGTGTACTGATTTAAATAGGCAGCGTGTACTGAATTAAACATGCAGTGTGTACTGATTTAAACATGCAGCGTGTACTGAATTAAACATGCAGCGTGTACTGATTTAAATAGGCAGCGTGTACTGAATTAAACATGCAGTGTGTACTGATTTAAACATGCAGCGTGTACTGAATTAAACATGCAGCGTGTACTGATTTAAACATGCAGCGTGTACTGAATTAAACATGCAGCGTGTACTGATTTAAACATGCAGCGTGTACTGAATTAAACATGCAGCGTGTACTGATTTAAACATGCAGCGTGTACTGAATTAAACAGGCAGCGTGTACTGAATTAAACATGCAGCGTGTACTGATTTAAATAGGCAGTGTGTACTGAATTAAACATGCAGCGTGTACTGAATTAAACATGCAGCGTGTACTGATTTAAACATGCAGCGTGTACTGAATTAAACAGGCAGCGTGTACTGAATTAAACAGGCAGCGTGTACTGATTTAAACATGCAGTGTGTACTGATTTAAACAGGCAGCGTGTACTGATTTAAACATGCAGTGTGTACGATGCTAAATTGGTGGCCATCAGCTTCCATTGCCTGTTAGCTACATTAGCCTGAACGTGGATGTCTTTTGTAAGTGTTTATTTTAGCTGAATCTTTTTGCGGTTTGTGTTGTTGAAGCTGTTAAAGCGTTGCTGTGGCTTCAGGACCTGCAGCAGAACATGCGAGTTGAGCAAGAGTTTCCTCTTCTGTCAGGATAACGACTCTGTAATTATCTTATTTGTTCTGACTCTGGTATTCTGTAGCAGTCATGGGATCAGTGAGCGCCGCGTGGTTCAGGGGGAGGAGGAAGCTAGCGTTTATAGCGCACTGAGTGACAGCGTGTTTATGTTGGAGTCGATCGCCTCGGGCGCGGTCGTAATTGTTACTTGTGTGCGATGCGCTGCAGCGGCTTGTTTGCGATGAGTTATTCGACACGTCTGGAATGCGTTTCCTCAACACACCGACTCAACACCTGCAGCACTAAACACACACCACACCACAGACAACTGTTTATGTTAAAGCTAGCAAAAAAAAAAAACAAACCAACTACTGACTTTCAGTTTCTCGAACACCTTTACCAAACCGGACACGTAAATCACGTCTGCGTTCTCTTTTTGTGAAAATTCCAGATGGAGAAAATTACAAATTTAGTCTGATATCAAACGTGACGGTTTTCTTAAACCTCTAGCAAATGTCTGAGTAAAAAAAAAACAAAAAAAACATAATAAAACACTCAAACAACAGCTGAACTCACTGATCACACTGATCTGAGACTGTACTAATGGGCGTGGCCTAATATTATAATGAGCACACTTGATTGATGGCTCTCTGTCTGAGTCACTGCTTCTCAAGCAGCTAAATTAGGATCCATGTAGCAGCACAAAAGTATAGAGTTAGACATTAGCTATTGCCATTAGCTTAGCTTTCACTCGCTAGGGTTAGCTTTACCTCACTAGGTTAGTTTCCACACACACACACACACACACACCCTGTACAGAGTTCAAACTTTACTTGATGTGTTTGTGTTTTTCAGTGCAGCCTTTACTGTGTGTGTGTGTGTGTGTGTGTGTGTGTGTGTGTGTGTGTGTGTGTGTGTGTGTGTGTGTGTTTTCAATTTGTGTGAAGATTTTTAAGACTCAACGTGAACACTTTACAGCTGAGCTTCCATTGAGCCTGTTTCCACACGCACACACACACACACACACACACACACACACACAAATGCTCTTCTCTAGATAGTCACTCATCTAGTCTCTCTCTCTTTGCCTGTCTGTCTGTTTGTCTGTGAGCACATCTCTCTATCTCTCTATCCATCTATCTATCTCTGTCTGTGTTATCAATCTATCTTCTGTCTTGGTTGTTCTTTCTGCACTTCAAATATTTGGCAGTCTGGCCCTCATGATAATGAAAGCGTCTGCGAATGGCTGCTATTTCAGATGAATCAGTGTGTGTGTGTGTGTGTGTGTGTGTGTGTGTGTGTGTGTGTGTGTGTACTGTGATTGAATTTTTAAGGGCTGCAGAGGGCTGGTTTTTGAGCCAGAGAGAGAAATGGATGAACAGATAGCGGAAAAGGAAGACAGAGAGAATAGAAAATAAAGACAGAGAGAGTGATGCAGGCAGACAGGCAGACAGACAGAGAGAGAGACAGAAAGAGGGAGAGACAGACAGTAAGAGCAAATAATTCAGTTCTAATCGAGTTCTCTGTCTATGCCAAGTCTCTCAGACAGATGGATGATGAATGCAGTCTAAAGGGAAAGCGTCTGGGTGAGTCAGGGATGTCCCTCACCCCCACAACACACACACACACACACCTCCCCCATAATCCCCCCCACCACACACACACACACACACACACACACACACACAACGCTGAATCAGAGGATCTCCAGGCGGTGAGAAATGTTGCAGGTGCTTCAGTTTTACTTACTGACTAAAGGACGTGGTCGAAAACACGGTGAAGAAAGGGTTTGATGAAAGGGTTTGATGAAAGGGTTATACTGGTCAGCTGAGTGTTTGTTGGTGTTTGATAGACAGCTAGCATAGATGATGGTCTGTGCTGGTATTTAATGGTGTGCATGAATGTTTGACGGTGTTTGATTTAGACGACTGGCGTTTGTTGGTGTTTAGTGGGGATTATTTGTATTGGATTGTATTTTATGAAAAAATTAATATTAGTTTACTAGTTTGTTAATGACAGGTGGTCTAATAGTAAAAAGTAGACTTGATTAATGTCTGGCCAGAAATAAAATTTAAATCTCATCCTAAAGAGAAAACAACAACAACATGAAAAAAAAAAAAACATCAAACACCAAAATACAGCACGGGTTCGATCTCAGACACCTGAACTTCCTGTGAACCCACGGTGGGGTTTTCCTGCCTATTAGCTCTCTAAGCAGAAAGACACACACACACACACAGGTTTGCAAATAAAGAAGGTCAGAGGTCAAGAATTTAAAGATTTCAGAGGTCAGAGGTCAGACTCATGAGACCATGAATTTGAACTAGTGTGTAATCGATATTAACAACTAGTGAAATAGTTATACTGTTACGTTAAAAGTATGATGGTACACACACACACACACACACACACACACACACACACACACACACACACACACACACACACACACACTTCATCAGATCAGACTACGGAAGGTGAACAAAGAAAAACACCAGGAGGCAAAAATCATTATTTTATCATAAACAGATGTAATATAATGCTTAAGATTGATTTTAATCTTATATGTAAAATATAATGAGGACAATAAGGAGTTTATTAGCGATATAATAATAAAGTGACATTTATTTGGTCTGATAAGAGAGCTGCTAAGAGAGGGAGAAAATAACAATTACAAAAGCGGGAGAAGCAAAAGATGAGAAAAAAAAATAACATGAAAAGAAGAAGAAGAAGACATTTTTAAATTAAAGTGAGAAAAAAATATGAAAAGGAGAGAAAAGAGAAACATAAATGTACAAAAAATATTCACCCAAAATACTATTATTACTTTACACAGGCTACTTTTTAAATAAATAAATAAATAAATAAATACATTACCATGAAATAAACTGTTCGATTTTATAATATACACTAATTAAATACTGTTCAAATACATTTCTTTCATATTTGTGTTTGTGCATTAAAAAATATTATAGTAATACACTTATAAATATTCTTAACATGCTATACAAAAATTTCTTCTTAAGTATATCTTTAAACCATTATTTATTTTATTTTTAATGATTGCATTGTTAAAATATATTTCTAAACATTTCCAGGGTAAGTGATAACAGGATCCTATAACTATAAACCGATAAAAAAGTATTATTTATTAAAATAAGCTAAAATATATTAATAAATCAATAAACAATATGCCAAGAAATACTTAATAATTTAAATAATTATTTTTTATTCAGATATTTACTATTAATTAAATTGCAGTCAGAATCGGAGTCATCGCTCTAAGACTGTCGCTTTCAAAACATATTGTAATTTAAAAGCCGTTCGGTTTTAAATTTAGGCTTAAAATTATTTCTGGTAAATGGAGAGAAGTTGACACAGGACTGTAATGAACTGTAATATAAGTTGATTATAGTGTAATGGTTTCATTTCACCTGAACTGTATGAGAGTTTAAAGGTTTAAAAATGCGGACAATACGGAAATGATTGTCTTTGGTCCCCCGGGATTGAGAGATGGGCTCATAAATCAATCATTTCCCCTCAATTTCTTCCCAGGTTAGGAATCTTGGCGTCATCCTGGACTTGCGCTTTAACCAAGCAAATAAATTCGGTTGTTAAGAATAGTTTTTATCAATTACGGATTATTTCTAAACTTAAAACATTTTTGACTTTTCAAGATTTGGAGAAGTTTATTCATGATTTTATCACATCGCCTTTACATTATTGTAACTCGTTGTATTCGGGTCTTCCTCGGTCATCTCTTGCTCGCCTCCAGATGGTTCAAAATGCAGCTGCAACGATGTTGACCAGAGCAAAGAAATTTGACCATGTCACCCCAATTTTAGCAGCACTCCATTGGCTCCCAGTCCATTCAAGGATCCAGTATAAAATTCTGTTGTTTGTTTTTAAAGCTCTTAACGATCAGCTCTTAGCTCCGTCTTATCTTAAAGATCTTCTTATTCCACACTCATCCAGCAGGTCCTTAAGATCTTCTGATAGGTATCTCTTGTATGTCCCTCGATCTCGTTTAAAAACCAAGGGTGATAGAGCTTTTTCTGTTGCTGCCCCTCGCTTGCCATTGGCTCTCCGCCTTGCACCTTCTATTATCGTTTTTAAGAAGAGGCTGAAAACGTATCTTTTCTCCCTGGCGTTTTAATTTAAATCTAGTATTGTTGTTTGTCTGTCTTCTATGTTGTTTATTTTGATTTTATTTATATTTTCTCGACTCTGTTCAGCACTCTGGTCAGCTGTGCGGTGTTTAAATGTGCTATATAAATAAAATTTACTTTACTTACTTACTTTACTAAAAATAAAAAAATTTTAAAAAATAAAAATAAAAAGTAAATATCAGTCTTTCTGAGAATATGGTGACAAACCCGTCGCTTAAATTATCAGTCATGACGTTAAACAATTTTCGAGACGTTCCACCTAACAGCCCTTGTTGTATAACTTTAAAGCTTCCTAAGCCAATGGTTCTCAACCTTTTTGTAGCCAGGGACCCCTTTAGCTGTAAAATGAATTCCTCACGCCCCCTCAGTATGGATTACTTTCATGAACGTTATTTAGATTTTTCAAATAATATTTTTCGTAGCTGTACCGTAGAGCTCACTATTCCTCAACTTTGTACTGATGGAACACATTAGGACTGAGATTACGTTGGTGCTTGGACCCCTAAATAGAATAAGTTTCATAATATGGGTTGTGATTTCCATAGCTGTAACAAAAACAAAATAATAATTTCACAGATTTCACGGAGAACAGAAGTCTCTTTATTGTTGTGTAAATTTACTACGCATTTTCCATGAAACTGCCAAATGCTGGAAACGTACTAAATGATTTAAAATGAACCTTTGTCCCAGCATCTCATGTCGTCGGTGTTTTCCAATTTTAAAAACCTCATAATCACGTTATAAGCGCTTCCGGGGTCAGAGATCAGAAGAATGAGTACCCGTTTAAACCGGCACCGGTAAAGTCTCCCTCCGCAAGTCATTAACCCCAAAAATAGAATCATTTACCGACGCTGATGTGACTAATGATGTGGACTTTGAGACCCTGTGGAAGCCGTCTTGGAAAATACATCTTTAATGGACGTTTGTCACTGGTGTTACTGTCACTGTCTTTATGACACCCGTGACAATTAATAGTAATGGCACCATATTAAAGCTCAAGAATATTGATTATTCATACAAAAAAATAGGAATTTCATTACAGTCACAGTTCTGAAAACAGAATATGAAAACATTATTCAAACCTGGAAAGTTTTGAAAATGACCCACACATGCTGTACGCTGGATAATAACTAGAAAGTCCATTTCGATCAAACTTTGAATACAATTGCAATACGTTCTAGGGTTGTTTATTTGTTTGTTTTTTAATTACATTACACACGCTATTAACCTATTTTACCCACTGTAATGTTGTCTACTGATTTATTAAGTGACACAAACGTCCGCCATCTTGGACTCGTTGTGTTGCGGGTGAACTGTTTTATTTAAGCCTCCAACACAAAGGCTGAATCCCTGATATCATTCTGTTTACTGTATGTAAAGATTTAATGTTCACTGCACTGTATATAACATTATACATTATATAATTTTATGATAGACTAAAAGTAGAACACAGTGTTAAACAATGCGCTTTGTTTGTTTTGCCTGTGAATACGTTAATATTACAGATTCAGTACACGTTACAGTGAGCAAAGTTCTCTTAAAAGAAACTCTTAAAAGCCAGTGAAACTGTGTGTGTGTGTGTGTGTGTGTGTGTGTGTGTGTGTGTGTGTGTGTGTGTGTGTGTGTGCGTGCGCAGTCGTACTTTACAGCTCTGTGGTTTTCCCCTGCGTGTTTTTACTCTGCATGTTCAGGAAGTCAAAGCCTGTTTTGTCTGGTTTTGGATCTTTGTGGGTTTCTGGGGAAAAAAACTAAAAATAAAAAAAAGAGGAAAATGGCTTTTGTGTGTGTGTGTGTGTGTGTGTGTGTGTGTGTGTGTGTGTTTTAAACTGGACATACAGAAACAGCTGAGTGTCAGATGAAGTGAATGTGCTGAAACATTATTAGAAATTAATTCCTTTTTAAACAGTTTTCTGCAAGAACCTTTCCACTACAGAGAAAATCATTAACTGTGACGAAATAATTTAATAATAATTAATCATTCTTTGTCAGGGGGCGGGGAGGTTGGGGGGGGGGGTTGTTATCGTGCCGTTGATTATAAAAGATCACTCCGCTAATGGTTTTGCATTTCTGTGTATTATTTATCTGCTGCTCGATTTTCACGCCCACAGCTTACAAACAAGACCTTTCCACAAATCATACGTGTTGTTGTTCAGGCGTTACAGCAGTTGAGTCAATCAGCAACAGCATTAATGTATAAACATAAAAATAAAAAATGAAACATATACACATTCAGAAAGTATTCAGACCCATTTACACCTGCTTGCACGCTTTTTTGTGGATTTTGATTTTGAATGGGTATAATTCATTAAAATTCAAAAACTGAAATCTCAAATTATTCACAGAAGTATTCAGACACTTTATCCGGTACTTTGTAGACGCCTCTTTGGCAGCAATTACAGCTACAAGTCTTCTTGGATATGACTGTGAACTTCCATCCTCAGCTCTTTCCACAGAGGTTTGGGGTTGGGGTTTAAGTCTGGGCTTTGGCTGGGCCACTCGAGGACATTCGGAGACTTGCCCTGAAGCCACTCCAGTGTTGTTTTGGCTGTATGATTAGGGCCATTGTTGTGTCGAAAATTTGAATCGTTGCCCCCGTCTGAGTTTGCGTGCACTCTGGAGGAGGTTTACTTAAAGGCCGTTCCTGTATTTGGCTGCTTCATCCGTCCTTCAATTGTTACCAGTCTCCCTGTCCCTGTCTCTGAGAAACACCCCCATAGTATGATGCTGCCACCACCATGTTTCACCACAGGGATGGTATTAGCCAGGTGATATGCAGTGCCTGTTTTTCGCCAGACGTAGTTTTACCAGAGTCCGTCTTGTCACTCCTCTGCCATGAAGGCCTGATGGAGTGCTGCAGAGATGTTTGTCCGTCCAACAGGTTCTCCCATCTCTGCACAGGACGTGTGGAGCTCTTTTAGAGTGACTGTTGGGTTCTTTCTTACCTCCTGACCCTTCTTTCACAGATGCCCAATTTGGCTGGATGGCCAACTCTAGAAAGGTTCGAGGTTTCTTGAGGCCACTGTGGTCCTGGGAACACTCAAAGCCTTACAAATTGTTTAATATCCTTTGATTGCAAAGATCCACGGACAGTTCTTTGGAATTCATGGCGTGTTTTTTTTTTTTTTTTTTTTTTGTCTTGACAATGCAGTGTAAATCGTGAGCCCTTATAAACCCTGGTGTGTACCTTTCCGAACCATGTCCAATCCATTCAAATTTAAAGCAAACAGGATGCACCTGACCACAATTTGGAGTGCCATAGGAAAGGGTCTGAATATTTTTGTTAAATGTAGATTGATGGTTAGAAATGTCACGACCCTTTACTTTAAAAATAAACTGTAGTCTCAGGTACAGTTTGTGGAGTTTTATAAGGAAATGAGCTGTAAGTTTTTCACTGAGCCACAGATCTTCTGGAGACCCAGCAGCCTTCATTGGGTTTATTTTTTTGTCCGAAAAGTGTCTCTTACGTAATGCGCTGCTTTCTTTAATGACGTTTTTCTGTAACATTTAACTTTTGTGCTGGAAAACGAATGTTTGGGAATCTAAAATGTTTTTGACTCTGACTCAATAATGTAGACATCATAAAATAAATATCTATAACAAAGATTGTATTTTTTTTTAAAAACACACAAAAAAACAGGGTGCCTAAGACTTTTACACAGTACTGTACACACACACACACACACACACACACACACACACACACACACACACTACCACAGTTGAGTTGCGACTTATCTTAATATCTTTAAGATTCATAAGGAGGACAAATGGAAATGCAATTAACTAAGAAAACAAGAATTAATTTTAAATTATAGTTCATTAAAGTAAAAATATGATAATTATAGTAACAAAGTATGATGGCTAATGTATACACACACACACACACACACACACACACACACACACACACACACACACACACACAGTACAGACACACAAAGAAACATACTGAATCATTCTCTGCTCTCTCTCACACACATATTTGTAGAATAGGGAAGGATATTGACACACACACACACACACACACACACACACACACACACACACACACACACACACACACACACACACACACACACACACACACACACAAAGAGGGAAATAACTGCACCTAACACACCCCAAGAAGGTGCACCACTTGTCTAATAGTGCAAATATACATGTATTAAGACCGCTTCAGTTTAAAATGTATTAAAAATCAAAAACAAAAACCTCTCATGTAAAAAATATTCAGTCGAGTCTTCCTGGCTAAGTCTCTACAAGCTTTCCACAGCTGGATCTGGGCAGTTTCTCCCATTCTTCCTGTCAGATCCTCTCGAGCTCCATCAGATTGGATGGGACATGTCTGTGAACTGCCATCTTCAGCTCTCTCCACAGATGTTCCACAGGGTTCTAGTCTGGTCTTGGGCTGGGTCACTCAGAGACGTTCAGAGATTTGTCCTGTGCGTTGTGGTGCTGAAAGGTGAACCTTCACCCCAGTCTGAGGTCTTGTGCACTTTGGAGCACAGTTTCTTCAAGGACCTCACTGTGTTTGCCTGCATTCATCCTTCCCTCAATTTTGACCAGTCTCCTCACCCCTACCTCTGAGAAGCACCAACATAGCATGATGCCGCCGCCACCACCATGCTTCACCATAGGGCTGATGAGCAGTACCTGGTTCTCACCAGCTGTAGCGCTTAGACTTTAGCCCAAAGAGTTCAATTTTTGTCTCATCAGACCAGAGAATCCTTTTCCTCATGCTGTCAGAATCCTTTCATTGCCTGTCATGTGCCTTTTACTCAGGAGTGGCTTCCATCTATTCAGTCTACCATGAAGGCCTGATTGATGGAGTATTTCTGAGATGGTTGTCCTTCCGTCAATTTCTTGGCCACTGGGTTCTTGGTTACCTCCCTGACCAAGGTGCTTCTAGCCCAGTGGTTCTGGTGGTTCCAAACTTTTAACGTTTCACAATGATGGAGTCCAGTGTGCTCCTGGAAACATTCACAGCTTAAGAAATGGTTTTATACCTTTGTCCAGATCGATCTGTCAACACAAATTGATCATGGAAGTCTACAAAGAGTTCCTTGGACTTCATTGCTTGGTTTTTGGTTTGATATGCACCGTCAAATACACAGAGGCTATTTAAAGATGGGTGACAGTTTGTTAAAAGGTGGGGGCGGGGGGGGGTCGCCGCAAGGTGAGACTGTGTGTGTGTGTGTGTGTGTGTGTGTGTATGAGAAAGAGAGAGAGAGAGAAGACTTAACTATCCATGATTCTATTATTATTATTATTTATTGTTGTTGTTGTTGTTATTATTATTATTATTATTATTATTATTGCTGATGATGTGCAGCTCTGCTGTAACTCTAAACTCCAGACACTCAGCGGCGAGACTCCAGCCACTCTACTAAGTGTGTGTGTGTAATTCTATGCTCCGTACACACTCTCCCTGTCTAGACCTGACCCCTCCCTCTCTCGCTCTCTCTCTGTCTGTCTCTCTCTCTCTCTGTCTGTCTCTCTCTATCCGTCTGCACGCGCGCTCCCTCCCTCCTCCTCCTCCTCCTGTCTGGCTCACATTCTGCCCCTCCTTTTGGAGGAGGAGTCACGCACACACAGACACACACACATACACAGACACACACACACACTGACACACGCATACAGCGAACCCTTTCCTTTCTGGCTGCGCGCGGATGGTTTCGGTAACCGTACCGTGCCGTCCGTTCCGCGCGCGAGCTGCTGTTGCTGCGGCCTCGTCGTTATTATTATATATAGATATAATTTTTTTGGGGGGGGTCGTTTTTTTTCTCCCCCCCTCCAGGATGGCGTGATTAACGCGCGAGACAGACCGGAGACCGGGCTCCCACTCGGACTTTAAAGGACCCCCCCCTCCCCTCTCTCTCTCTCTCTCTCGCTCTCGCTCTCTCACCCTCCCTCTCTCTCTCCCTCCTCTTCATGCGCCACCACCGAACGGTCCCGGGCACCGGCAGCGCGAGCTCCACCGACACCACCACCAACTCCACCAATGCCACTCGCTCGTGCGACTGCAGCGCGTCCCAGCAGCCGCGGGGAATGGAGAGATGTAAGTCCGCCCATTTCTGGTGTTATTATTATTTTATTCATCATCATCATCATCATCATCGTTGAATTCGTTGTGGGTTTGGGAGCAGGCAGAACAGCCGAGAGTCGCGGAATCGATCCGGTTTACCGGCCGCGGTGTTATCACGGGTGTTATTTTTTGCCTCGCGCCTCCGGTTCCGGTTTGTCTGTGGGCGTAATTATTATTTTTTTTAACCAAAAACATAATCACATCGCTGTTTTTCTGTTTTTCCCTCTATGGTTGATTATTATTATTATTATTACTATTACTATTACTATTATTATTATTATTATTATTATTATTATTATTATTGCTGAAATGCAGATGCGGAGCTGGTGTTGTGCGTGCGCGCCTGTGTGTATGGGTGTTGTTAACACGGGGGTGTAAAACTTGCACGCGCTTTTGCTTTTCTTCGCTTCTTGGATGTTTTAGTGACAAAAAAGAGAAACGCGAAATCAGAATGCTGTAAAAGCTGTGTGTGTGTGTGTGTGTGTGTGAGAGAGAGAAATGTGCCTCAACACACACACACACACACACACACACACGCACACGCACACACACATTTCGTCTAACGTTACTTACCGGAAGTTCCCATCTTAATTAGTCCTTAATTAGAACTTCCGGTTTAGGTCTTTAGCGTTCCTACGGATTTTCATGAGCACCTTTTTTTTAGTATTTATTGTTTAATTTTTAATTTTATTTCATTTAATCTCCTTACGCTTACGTTTTATTCTATATTATTATTATTATTATTATTATTATTATTCACTGGTTTTAAGCCTTAAAAAAAATTACAAAACTCCCAAAACAGTGCACTATTTAGTGACTAAGGTGCTTTCAGGGCTAAGAAGAAGAAGAAGCAGTGTTATTTATAGAGCTCATTTCCTGCATTTAAAATGCAGCTCAAAATGCTTTACAGTATGAAGTAAAAACAGAAAAACAAAAACAAAAGTAAAATAGCAAATAATAATAAAATATTAAATAGTAAAATATATAAAATACATATATCGAAATGTGTAAAAATAAAAAAAAAGTAAATAAATAAATAGCCCTGAATAAACTACAATACTGAAAATGATATAAAAGCAATGTAAATGTAACGTGCCTAGCTAAAGCTAATGTGAATAAATAGTTTTTTCGCTATTTTTTTTTTTTTTTTTTTTTACATCAGTAATGCAGGAAAAGCGATGACGGTGTAGCGGATTATTAAAACACGTTATTAAAACCCGAAATTCTTCCTCACAAGGTGAACCGGTGAGCACGAGACACGGCGAGAGAAACAAACAGAGCCGAAGGGTGCCAATACTTTTCTCTCTGTGGAAAAAAAATAGAGGGATGAGTGAAAAAAAACATTTATCGCTCCATCACTGTGTCTCGCCCCCTCTGTAGTGAGCATGTGTAGTGAAGAAGAAGGTGTTTGGGATTGGGCCTCTCTCAAAAATATTGGATGTTTGTAAGAAATTTGGATAAAAATCAGCATGAAAGCATCGCTGTGGGTAAATGAATAGAAATGACTCGTAAACATTACACTGGGTGATTAAATTGAAAAGAGACATAAATTTTGGCCCCCTCGTTTTTCCGTGTGTCTTATTTGGATTCGGTATTCACTACGACTTTAGAATCACAGCATCTTCATTAATTAACCTGAATATTTACTCATTTGCGTAATCTACTGTCTAGTCTCTAGGAGTGTGTGTGTGCTGCTGTGAAACAACAGTTCGAGTTTAGTGCTCTAATCTCCACATCAGAGCCCTAGAGAGGGGACAGAGTGTTCACTACTGAGGCACCCAAAAGTAACTGTTCCCAAAATCACTGAATTAAACACTTTCTTTTTTTTAATGCAAATCTTTCAAAGATTTGTGTCAGGATTGAATGGATTTTAATTGATGTTAATTGGACTTTCCTGCTGGACAACATCAGTGCAAGATTGAGTCACGTGACTTTAAAAGTGACGTAGTAAATTTCACAGAGACACTCGCGTGAGAAACGAGGGTCTTGTTCCTGGAAAACATCGACTGAGCTTCACCACTCACTACGAGGTCTTAGCTAAAAGCTAAAGCTAAAGCTAATCCTGTCTGCCGAAAGGCCTCGCTGCTATAAAAAAAAATGTTCTATTAATAGAGATGTATTTCGAGAAGCAGGTTCTACAGAAGGAGAAACGTGCTTAAAGTGCGTCTCGGTTAGGTCTCGCTAGATACCATACACACACACACACGCACACACACACACACACACACACACACACGCACAGTGTTGTGAAGGAGGCCTGGTATAATCCATTTTCAGCATGGCAGTCGTGGCGGGCGGCTGGGAAACAGGATGTCGGGGCGAGTTCAGGGCCGAGACACAGAATTAAAACTATTTCAAGTTTGAACTCAAGCATTCGGTTCCACTGATATATGAATAGATTTTAAATAAAATACATCAAACATTAAGCTAGTATCTGTATACCCTTCTCTTATACCCTATATATATATATTTATATACATTTACATATATATGGCTTTTATGAGTCTTTTTGGGATTCAGCTGCTCACCATGTACATAAATAATGGCACCCCGTGTTGTGCACATTAATGATTCAGTCAGTTTAAATGCATTTGCCGATAATCAGTTATACACTACACGTACGAAATAAAACACAACAGGGTGTGATGAAGTGGAGTCACCGTTCCCCACCCTGGTGTTGATTAATTTCCCCACAACGTTAGTGTGCACTTACTTTTAATGTTGTGGAGCGTTTTTAATCCTTACGAGTCACAGTGAATGAGCTGTTGCTATAGAAACGATAGCGTATCAGAACGAGCGCATTGATACAAACCTGTGATTTGCAGCTGCGCTACTGTCCGAGCTGCAGCTATAGAGAATTAATCAACGCCTCCCCTGACCAATCACGTCGGCTGCCTAGACGTCAAAACAGAAGGGAAAAGACAGAAGTGCAGGACGATACACAGCATCACAGTTCAATTGCGATATGGAGATGAAACGTTTTTTTTTTTTTTAAGTTCTAATATTAATATCGCTGCTTTCCAACAGTCCATCTGGGACGTAGGCTGCCGAGGTACAGTAGGCGTTTTTTGAGATTTAGAGTCTGTCCCACTCGGGAGGCGGCGTAAAAGACGTCTGTGTTATAAGAGTCCATATTTTTGGATGCAGTGATGGCGCAGGCGGGTGCGTCCTTCTCATACAGGACAATCCCACAGAGTGAACCAGTGGCATTATTAAATAAAGTACTGTGATTAATATACTAAACTGACCTGTAACCTAATGCACATGGATGGTCTGTGTGTGTGTGTGTGTGTGTGTGTGTGTGTGTGTGTGTGTGTGTGTAAGGAGGGGAGGGGGGTGTAGTTTCTCAGTATGTCTGTCTGTATGTGTGGGAGGAGTGTCTGTGTGTGTCTGTGTTTATGGCTGTGTTTATGGCCGTGTGTGTGTGTGTGTGTGTGTGTGTTGGGGGTTGTCAGGTCTCAGTACGTCTGTGTGGGTGTGTGAGAATGTGATGAGGTCACACCCAAGGTCAGCTGTCAGTCCTCCTCCTGATCTGTGTGTGTGTGTGTGTGTGTGTGTGTGTGTGTGTGTGTGTGTGTGTGTGTGTGTGTGGCTTAAAGGCACTGAGTAGACTTATTCCTAATATAAAATGTAATAATAATAATAATAATAACAACAACAATAATACTACTACTAATAATAGTTTTTGTTTATTTGTTTGTTTATTTAATAGCCTGCCAGATATTAAACAGGAAGTATGTAGTAAAGTAAATGAAGTATACCTTGCGTCTGAAACGACCCTCTCCTTACGAACATCGCAGTGCATTATGGGTACACTGTATCCAGTATCACTCTGCTACACTGTGCTAATAAACATTTTATCAGTTATGAGTTACGACAGCATCACGATGTAAAACATTACCTGTCCGAAGATTGTTTCAGTTACGGTAGAAGTGATACTTCAGTATTTAAGATAAACATGTTATGCTAGCGTTTATGGTAAACAGTTACAGTGGATTTGCTACTCGAGCATTTACGGTAGACACATTGCTCGAGCATTTACGGTAGACACATTGCTCGGGCATTTACCGTAGACACATTGCTCGGGCATTTACCGTAGACACATTGCTCGAGCATTTACGGTAGACACATTACTCGAGCATTTACGGTAGACACATTACTCGAGCATTTACGGTAGACACATTACTCGAGCATTTACGGTAGACACATTACTCGAGCATTTACCGTAGACACATTACTCGAGCATTTACGGTAGACGTGCTTTTCAGTCATTTAAGGAAAATGGGATACTCATGCATTTATGGTATTTTCCACCACTATTGCTTATTTTTAAACAAAAAAACATTCCTCTTATTGATGTATTTCACAAATACATGTAAAGATCAATGTTCTGATCACTGATATGAATAAAATTAATTGCTATATAATGTAATATTTCAGTTATAACATATATAAAGCCTAGTAATCGAGTAACTCAGGCAGTGAGTCAGTGTAGTGTGTGCCCTTTAAAACAATGCAGCTTGCTCTTGGTGTGTGTTGCGTTTGTGTTGTGTTGTGAGAATTTTACAACCCCCGGAAGGCGGAGTTGGGGGTTGGTGTCGGGGGTGTTTTAAGGGTCATAAACCCCTCTACCGCCCCTCCACATTGGGGGTGAGTGAGAGAGTGGATGAGTTTTGGCCTTTTAACAGCTGCAGATGAGACTCAGCCTTGACATTGGCCCTGGGTCTCGCTTTTGTGAGTGTGTGTGTGTGTGTCCTCAGAGTCACCCTCGTCCCATATACACACCCGAGGTGTCCCTCAGATGCCCCGGGATGATGTGAGCTGGGGGTGGGAAAGCAGGGGGGTGACATTTTTTAGAGGTTTATGAGGGACCGTATGTGCTTTTCGGCGTCAGCCGAAAAGGGGGGGGGGGGGGATTGCGTGTCTCGTTGTGTTTGTTGTCTCAGACGGCGAGTTCCTGATCAGTCCGGATGATGAACGAGTTGTGTGCCTGGCTTTTGTGTGTGTCGAGGGTCTGATTCGTGTCTGCAGACGTGATTTTCATTCAGATTTGTATCACTCGAGGTCTCGTCAGGTTCGCTTTGTTGTGAGAGCACTCCAGTCTCAGTTCGCGTCTTGTGTGAGTGGGGTGCCAATAGTTTCACTCACCACATTAAACCATACTGTCATGTAAAGAATGAAACATGACAGGTCGTAGTGGTATACCACCCAATGTGAAGTGTTTTATTCCTCTTATACCACTACAATCTGTCCATGAGAATAATTTTATATTTATTAAAGAAAGACACGTCATACATTCATCCTTCAGTTCCTGTTCTCACTTACGTTATAGCAGCTATAAACAGTCGTTCCCTCACCAGCCCTCTCTTTATTCTCTCTCTTGAAGATAATAAAACGAAAGAAAGAGAAAAAAAAACGTAAACTCGTCTGTAGATCGCCTGCAATACACGTCTCTGTGAATGAGAACTAAAGAAACAATAACATTTTAGAATATAACTCATTTAAATTACTGTAATTTGCATTTACAGTATTGTTTACTACTGTTAGCTAAGTTTACTGCTCAGTCCGTACAGGATTTCGCAGTTATTTTGCGATTGTTGGGGCAAAAAATGCTTGATTTCGCTGCAGGTTTTTTGTGCTTTTTGCAGAAAACTACTCGAATTGGTGAAATTGCAATCGCACGAAATTGTTCTGCACGCTCTTTCACAGTGATGTTTGTCGGTAAATGAGACCTTTTAGCTGTACTCCTGTTCGACGCACGTGAATTGAAGAGGGCTTTGGCTGAACGTGCGTCGTGATGACGTCACGTGACGCGTCTCGGCCCAGATCTGCGGAAAATCTGCGGTAATTTTTAAAAATCGCGAGCTCCTATGAATACTGTGGAGTTTGCTTGATTTGACATTAATTTCTGCGATCGCAAAATCACGGAATCCTGGAGGGACTGAATGCTTCTTTCTTCTCTTATATGGACAATTATACATAAACACAAACATTAAAACATTGTTGAACAACTGGATGAAATGAAAAGGAATCAGTCGCTTCGGTAATTAAAGTGACATTGGAGGCCAATGTATGGTAATCCAAGTTAGTCCATACACATTAGGAGTTGTGAACACACACACACACACTACAAACCGTGAACACACCCGGAGCAGTGGACAGCCATTTTTGCTGCGGCACCTGGGGAGTAGTTGAGAGTTAAGGGCCTTGCTCAAGGGCCCAACAGTGGCAGCTTGGCAGTGCTGGGATTTGAACTCACGACCTTCAGATCAGTAGCCCAACTTCTTAACCACTACGTTACCACCGCCCATTATGTGACGTTGCCACAAAATTTCAGACTCGCCTGCTCGTTTGGATTAAAGTCAGCTAGTTAGCTGGCTAGCATTAATGTTTAGGTAGCCGGCTAGTTATTATATTGTGTAATTAAAAGAGAGAGGCTGGTGAGGGAGCGACTGTTTATAACGTAAGTGAGCACAGGAACATGGATGTTCCACAACATTAAATGTAACTATAAAGGGATAAAAGGTATGACCTGTTGTACTAGAATAACATTTTTAAAAATGTACAGTACTGTGCAAAAGTTCTAGGCAGGTGTGAAAAAATGCTGTAAAGTAAGAACGCTTTCAAAAATAGACATGTTAATAGTTTATATTTATCAATTAACAAAATGCAAAGTGAGTGAACAGAAGAAACATCTACATCAAATCAATATTTGGTGGGACCACCCTTTGCCTTCAAAACAGCATCAATTCTTCTAGGTACACTTGCACACAGTTTTTGAAGGAACTCGGCAGGTATGTTGGCCCAAACATCTCGGATAACTAACCACAGTTCTTCTGTGGATTTAGGCAGCCTCAGTTGCTTCTCTCTCTTCATGTAATCCCAGACAGACTCGATGATGTTGAGATCAGGGCTCTGTGGGGGCCATACCATCACTTCCAGGACTCCTTGTTCTTCTTTACGCTGAAGATAGTTCTTAATGACTTTCGCTGTATGTTTGGGGTCGTTGTCATGCTGCAGAATAAATTTAGGGTCAATCAGATGCCTCTTTGATGGTATTGCATGATGGATAAGTATCTGCCTGTACTTCTCAGCATTGAGGAGACCATTAATTCTGACCGAATCCCCAACTCCATTTGCAGAAATGCAGCCCCAAACATGCAAGGAACCTCCACCATGCTTCACTGTTGCCTGCAGACACTCATTCTGCTGTGTCAAACAAACTGCCTTCTGCTACAGCCAAATATGTCAAATCTTGACTCATCAGTCCAGAGCACCTGCTGCCATTTTTCTGCTCCCCAGTTCCTGTGTTTTCGTGCATAGTTGAGTCGCTTGGCCTTGTTTCCACGTCAGGAGGTATGGCTTTTTGGCTGCAAGTCTTCCATGAAGGCCACTTCTGACCAGACATCTCCAGACAGTAGATGGGTGTACCAGGGTCCCACTGGTTTCTGCCAGGTCTGAGCTGATGGCACTGCTGAACATCTTCCGATTGCGAAGGGAAGTAAGCCTGATGTGTCTTTCATCTGCCGCAGTAAGTTTCCTTGGCCGACCGCTGCGTCTACCGTCCTCAACGTTGCCCATTTCTTTGTGCTTCTTCAAAAGTGCTTGGACAGCACATCTGGAAACCCCTGTCTGCCTTGAAATTTCTGCCTGGGAGAGACCTTGCTGATGCAGTATAACTACCTTCTGCCTTGTTGCTGTGCTCAGTCTTGCCATGGTGTAGGACTTTTGACAGTAAACTGTCTTCAGCGACCTCACCTTGTTATCTGAGTTTGGCTGTTCCTCCCCCAGTTTTATTCCTCCTACACAGCTGTTTCTGTTTCTATTAATGATTGTGTTTCAACCTACATATTGAATTGATGATCATTAGCACCTGTTTGGTATAATTGTTTAATCATACACCTGACTATATGCCTACAAAATCCCTGACTGTGTGCGAGTGAACCTAGAAGAATCGATGCTGTTTTGAAGACAAAGTTTGGTGGTCACACCAAATATTGATCTGATGTAGATTTTTCTTCTGTTCACTCACTTTGCATTTTGTTAATTGATAAATATAAGCTTTTAACATGTCTATTTTTGAAAGCATTCTTACTTTACAGCATTTTTTCACAACTGCCTAAAACTTTTGCACAGTAGGCCTACTGTATTTGTTGGAAATTTGCTATGGTATAAAAGGGTAAAAAAAAAAAAAAAAAAAACACTCCAGAATGTGCTATTATAGGAATATGATCAACTTTGTTGTTGGCATGTTGCCTTGATTTATTGGTTTGCTTGTTTGTTTGTCTGTTTTTACTTTTATTCTTATTATTCACTTCTAGCTGTTGCTCCCATATTGCTCAGTACGTATACATTTCAGAGCAAAACATGACTAGCTGAGCAAAAGTTCACTACAGTTGTTCCTGTTCACACATAGTAGGACACTTTGACACTGAAATGGTGGTTGAAATAGTTCCTTTAATAGTATTGTGAAAGAGTCTGATTTCTGGAGTCTCCTGCTAATCTGCAGGCTAAGCTGTGGTGTTCCTTCTCTAGCTAGCTTGATATTGGTGCTAATGTAATGTTAATCTGTTTAAAAAGGAATTTTTTTTTTCAGTCTTGGTTCTGTGGTTGTTTTGGGGTCAGGACGGATTTTTCTGGGTAAAAGTTGTGTTGGAAGGTTGAAGAATGTCAGATATATAGAGTAAAAAAAAGAAAAAGAAGAAGGACGTAGGCCGCAGATTAGCCTGCAGCGGTGCTGTCGTGCCAGTTCCTTCTCAAGAATGCAGACCGTTTTGTCGTTTTTTGTTGTTGTAAAATGGTGCGGCCAGACCGCAGACACAACACTGCCACACCAGGCATGATGTTATCACACTGAGTGTGTGTGTGTGTGTGTGTGTGTGTGTGTTGTGTAGATTTTTCTTTGGGTGTGGGGGGGGGTTGGGGTTAAAGGTCATGTGTCATTCTGACCCTTGTTATGAAATTCAGATTCATCAGTGAGCCGATTGTGCTCAGTTCTAGCCGTCTGTCTGTCTGTCTCACTGACAGCAGCTGCAAGCAATCAGACAGACAGACAGAGAGAGAGAGAGAGAGAGAGAGAGAGAGACAGACAGACAGACAGACAGACAGACAGAGAGACAGACACGAATAGAGAGAAACAGACTGAAACAAAAGTGAAGAGAAGAGACAAAAGACGGAAAAATAGAGACAGGGTGAGAGAAAAATAAGTGCCAAGATCTCAAACCAGGACACACAGGAGGGGGAGGGAGAGAGAGAGAGAGAGAGAGAGGGAGAGAGAGAGAGAGAGAGAGAAGGAGTAAACAAATAAAGAGAAGGACTGAAAAAAACAACAAGGCAGAGAGAAGAAGGAGCGATAGGTGGACAATCAGAAAGAATGAAAAGAAAAAAGAAAAAGCATATAGAAAGAGAAAGAAAAAAAGGAAGATATGGAAAATAAACAGGAACATAGATAGATAGATAGATAGATAGATAGTCCATAGAGATGGATAGAGAAATATATATATATATATATATATATATATATATATATATATATATATATATATATATATATATATATATATATATAAGTAGATAGACAGCAGAACATAATGACTGAAATGAAAACAGTCAGGAAAAAAACTAAGAAAAGGGTAGAAAAAGGAGAGATATACAGAAAAAGACAAAAAAAGAAAGAAAAACAAAGAAGGCCCAACATATCAGAAAGACAAACTGACAAAGAAAGAATGAAGAAAGAAGCAGATAGAAACAGTCAGAAATGTATAGAGATATAAAATAAAATAAAAAGAAGAAGAAGAAGAAAAAAAAGACAAGGACATGCAGAAAAATAGCTGGATAGTTGGCAGACAGACAGACAGGCAGACAGACAGACAGACAGACAGACAGACAGACAGATAGGTAAATAGACCAGAGAAAATAAGAGAAAGAGTTTTAAACAAAGAAAAGATAGATAGATAGATAGATAGCATAAGAACACAGACAGAACGAAAGAACGAAAGAAAGAACGAAAGACAGACCAGCAGGGATATTAAAAGGATGAAGGAAGACAGAGAGAAAAGAAAGAGAAAAAATAAGAAAGAAAGAAAGAAAGAAAGAAATGGAATCAGACAGAGAGAAAGAAACAGACAGGGAAAGAAGGAAAGTAGAAAAGACAGATGGCCAGACAATCAAATAAAGAAAGAAAATCTAGTGGGTGAAAATTGGCAAAATTTTGATTTTAAAAATCCAAAAAAGAAAGGAACGACAGAAGACAGAGAGAAAGAAAGATGGAGCGGTCGGAATATCGCACGGCTGCGATGTTGGGAATGTCCGCGTCTGTTTCCAGCCCTCGACTTTCCTGTTTCCCATTTTGTTCCATCTTTTTCCACAGAGGAGTTAAAACAAGGCCATAACAGTAAGAGTTTACGGTGTTGAAATAACACTGTGTTTAAATGGAGCTCAGGGAAATCAAACACATGATACAGTCAGGAGAACACTGTTGCTAGGCAACTGTGTCAAAGCAGAGCATACGCTAGCTAACGACTGAGGTGAACAATTTAGCTAGCTGTCTCTCTCACTATGAAGTCTTTTTTACAGACGACGTGAAGACGCGGCGAAAGTGGAAACGAGACAGAATCGTAGAGAACTTCAACATTTACCTCAGATGTGTTGATAAATTACTAATAAAACACTCAGAACAGCTAAAAATTACAGCGTAATTACATGTAGCATCCTGCGCTAACTTAACTTCCATGGATTCAGCCATGCTGAGAAACACGATAAACGTAGCGATGTTCACTCTGATCGCGCAGGATCCATGTGAAAGACATGATTTCTGTGTGTGTGTGTGTGTGTGTGTGTGTGTGTGTGTGTGTGTGTGTGTGTGTGTGTGTGTGAGAGAGAGAGAGAGAGAGACACGCACTTCCACCAGAGAGAACACAGTGTAGTGGAGTTCCTTTTTAACAGGAAATAAACTCCTGTTTCAGGAGTAAGATGAGTCAGCGGAAGAGAAATAAAAGAAGGAACAGATGGATGGAGTGATTCATCAGGAGGAGAGACGAGAGGAAAGCGGGAGGAAGACGAGGGAAAGACTGAGAGAGAGGAGGATGGAATCGGTTATGTTAAAACCTAACATCCCTGCTGAAAAAAAACAACAACAACAATAGAAACCCTCAGAATTTGTAATGGTTATAATGGGAATTGTATTGGTTTTAATGGAAACTCTAATGGGTCCTGTGGGTCTCTACTGGTAATCTGTTGCCTTCTATTGTTGGCATGTTATGCCTAGTGGATACCATTAAGGACCAATCATGGTAACGGTTTTAATGGTTACTAACGGTTTGTAATGGTATTCCTAGTGGAAACCATTAGAATTTCTGTGATGGTTTCTATTGTTTTTTTTTTTTTTTTTCTCCAGCAGGGATGAATTGAGAAAGAAAGAAAGAATAAAAGAAAGAAAGTTGAACCGGTCAGAACTGACAGAAAGAAAGAAAAAAAAGGAAAGACAGACAGAAAGAGGAACATGTGGCAGACAGATGAAAGAAAAAAGGCAGACAAAATAAAGATAAACAACAGAATGGCAGAGAGTAAAAGAGGGAAAAAACTAAAACGGAGAAGGACAGACTGATAAATAAATTAAGAAAGAAAAAGGAAAGAACGAATTAATGATTGGATGAAAGAAAGAATGAACAGGATGACAACAAGAAAGAAAAGGTAAAAAAAAAAAAAAAGGCAAAATAAAGGTATAGAGATAAAAAGGTAGAAAGAAAGAAAATAAAAATGAAAGGACCGACTGAACGGATGTAGAAAGAAAGAAAGGATAGAAAAGACAGAGAGAAGTAAAGAAAGAGAACAGTTCTAATCACAATGCATTCTGGGTAAGATCGTGCTGCTAATGAAGTGACGTAACCCTGAAGATGGATGCCGATGGAGGGGAAGTGCATGGAGGCGCATTAAAACCTGTCTCACTGCACCGGTGGACTGCAGGAAGACAATGAGCCGGAGGAGAGACAGACAGGCGTGTAAGACAATACGGTTAGCGGTAGCGGTAGCGGTGGGAGGACAGGGGGAGTTTGGGAGCAGGTGGTGTCTGAGCCGTGGCTTATCCTCCTCAGAATTACGCAGAGGTTAAATAATTCAGGGGAAAAGCGGGCCGTCTAGACACGTCTGACTGAGACGGGGGTGAAACACAGACGCTCCGGTGAGGAGATTCGGAATAAATTAGATTGCTGTAAAGTTGAAAGAAAGAAAAGACAACCTGAGTGAAAACAGGGCGAGAACATTGCCTTGTAGTGAACACTACAGCAGGGCTTAATGCGCCCTACTTCCCTACAGCGCTCCGTCCTGATTCTCTCTCTCTCTCTCTCTCTCTCTCTCTCTGACTTTAAGCGATCTGATCTCATTTGTTCCGTTCCGCTCAGTTTACTTGCCTGTCTCTCTCTCTCTCTCTCTCTCTCTCTCACTCTTTCTCTCACTCTGTTTCTCCTGCACCTTGAGTGTGAATGGAAAATGTCTGTCACACCAGAAAAAGGGTTCACCACAAGCTGTTTTCTTTTCCATTTTCCTTTTTATTAAAAAATAAATAAATAAAAAAATGTATAAAGAGAGAGGGAGGGGGGAAAATCCCGGGAAGAGAGAAAGAAAAGATCCAGAAATGTTCTAAGCTTTTACATAGAGACAGACGAGGCTGTGACACAAAACGCATACAGAGAGTCATATTTTGAAAGGTTCGTTATTTATTTCCTGTTAGTCTTTGCTCGCTTAGTGTGAAGGGATACCATTTCGAACGGACTTATGATTTAGAAAGTAAAGAAAGAAAGACCGGATGAATGAATGAAAGAAAGACGTTTTTTTCTTTCTCTACACGTGGACGAGACGTGACATAAAACACATCCTAGTTTTTGCTAGCTTACTGTGATACGTCGGTACATGATCTTAAGCTGCGCTTAGCTGAAGTTGTGAAAGTGGCATTAAAAAAATAAATAAATAAAATAAAAAAGCCTAAGAACTGAGGAGTTAAGGAGAAGCTAAACAGTAATAAACCTTAAACTCAGCAGCTAACTCATGCTAACTCCCTCAGGGAAAAAACAAAAACAAAAAACATTCACACAGTAATAACGCTCCATGCTAATAACAACAGTGTAGTTAAAGTGATGTCCTGGTACTAGCTAGCTACAACACTAATGTAGTGTTGTCCAACTGGTTTGTTGACTAGCTACAGTGCTAACTGGCTAGCATATTAAAGTAAAGGAGAGGGGTGTAAGCAGGCCCTTAAGATGGCTAATGCTGTCTAGTTATCATGCTTCAGTCTCATACTGACTAGCTGACTAGCTGCTTTGCTAACTAGCTAGCATAATAAAATATTAAGCTGTGTACCGATGCAGGAGTCGGTAACACGAGCCCAGTTTAAATATAATAAAAATGTTTTAATAACAGTTTCTTGAAATGGGACGTTTTATAATTCAGGGTTACACTTATAAACAGCCGCCATTTTGTGAAGTGTCATTCTGGGAAGTTCATGTGAAGCTAATAAAGCAGGACGTTGCTCCCTATGAAGGCAGCAGAGAAATGGGGAAAGTGAACAGGGGAGCTTAAATATAACAGGATATGATGTGGTGGATTTTTTCCCCCATGATGCCTCTGTGATGTGTGGATCAGAATGAAACGTTTTCTTCTTTTCCTTCTTTCTACCGAGTACCAGTACGGCCTACATGCCCGAGAAGTCGGAGTGGGCGGTGTGTGTGTGTGTGTGTGTGTGTGTGTGTGTGTGTGTGTGTGTGGGCATGATGATGGCGTGTGTGTGTGGGCATGATGATGGTGTGTGTGTGGTTAGCATGTTTGTGCGTGGGGTTTGTCGTGACGGACGATTCTCTGTGTTTAATGGCCATATTAAAAGATTCATTTCGGCTCTGAGAGAAAGAAAAAGAGAAAAAATGGAAGATGAAGGGATAGAGAGAGAGAGAGAGAGAGAGAGAGAGAGAGAAATTTAGGGGGGGAAACAGGAGGAAGGTGAGGTAGAGGGATAGGGTGAGGGTGAAGAAAGGAGAAAGAGATGTGAAAAGTAACGGAGGGAGAGAAGAAAACCGAGAGAACAGAAGAGAATAAAAGGGAAAGAGGTGAAAATGAGAAAAAGCACATGAGAGAGACAAATATAAATAAATAAATAAATAAAAAATTTAAAAACAAGAATGGAAAGAAAGAGGAAAGAAAAAAGAGAGGGACATGGGGGAACAGGTGGGGAAATAGTAAAAAGGAAGGAGAGAAAGAAAAAAATAGGTAAGAGATCAAATGAAAAAGGTAGAAGACAGGAAGAGAGGAAGAATAGAGAGAACCAGGGATTGGAAAAAGAAGAGAAGTAAAGAGAAAAATACATAGAGGTAGAAATATGGAGCAAGACTGAGAGAGAGAAGAAAAAGAGGGATTTGGAGAGGGGAAAGGGAGACAAAGAAATCAGAAAAAGAGGATGGAAAGAAAAAAAAAAGAAAACAAAAACAAGGAAGAAGCAGAGAGAAGACAAAAAGGGGGGAAATGGAGGGATAGACAGTGAGAGAACGAGAGAAAGAAAGAGAGAAAATGAAAGTGAGACAGTAAGAGGGAAGAAGAGGTAGAAAGAAGTTTGGAAAAGAGAAAGAAGAGAATAAGTGAGAGAAAAGAGGAAAAGGGCCAAAGGCAAATCAGAAAGGAGGATGGTAGAAAAAGAAAGAAAACCAGAATGAAAAGGAGAGAGAGAGAGAGGGAGAGAGAGAGAGAGAGAATAGATGGATGAAGTATAGACAGAGAAAAAGGGAGGAAAATGCAGAGGTTGGAAAAAGAAAAGCACGTAGTTATTGCAGTCTTTCTCCAAAGATAAATCTTTTTGTTGAATTAAAGTGTGAATTCTGCACTTTTTTTCCCAGTCCATTAAAAATTGACCAATTAGGAAACAGATCATAGTCACATGACCTGATTTTCAGTTAAATATGGAGTATTGGGCTTTGTTTAGTGAGGTGGGGTGCCAATATTTTCAAGCAGCGACTCGGATTGTTTTGATGCCTGACACAGACGTTTGGAAACCTCTCGGGTTTAGAGTTTAAGCTTTTTAATGATCATTTCTGTCCTGAATTCAAAATCTAATCACAGATTCTTTTAAAAGTAAATAATCAAATTAATAATATCAAATAATAATCTAATCCAAATTGTTTTCTGAGTTTCTAACAACAAGAACTCTGTACAGATATGTGATGTCAAATTATTGTTCTTTTACTGAGAAAATGGGGCGCCAATATTTTTGCATGACACGACAGACTTCTTTGTACAGTAAAGGATATTTGTAGGGTTTTTCCCCAACTGTTAAACAAATTAAATGCATCATTTAGGGTTTGTGTTCGTCAGTGTGTGTGCGTGTCTGTGTGTGTGTGTGTGTGTGTGTGTGTGTGTGTGTGTGTGTGTGTGTCGGGTGAAGCCCAGCTGTTTTCCTCCTGTTATGAACTTCAGGAAACAGGAAATGGTTGTGTGTAATTCAGATCTAGTGAACAAGAAGGGGGTGGGGGGAGTGAACGAGAGAGTGAGTGAAAGAGTGAGAGACGAAGTGAGTGAGTTAAGGAATGACCGAGGGAGTGAGTGAATAAGAAAGTGAGTAAGTGAAGGAGTGAGAAAGTGAAGGAGTGAAAGAGTGGGTGTAGTGTTCAGAGAGTGAAGGAGTGAGAGATTGGGTGAAGGAGTGAAAATCTGAATGAAGGCGTGAACGAGAAAGTTAAACAGTGAATGAGAGGGTGAAGGAGTGAGAGGGGAATGAAAACCTGAACGAAGGAGTGAATGAGAAAGCGAGTGAGTGAAGAAGTGAGAGAGTGAGGGAGGGAGTGAAAACCTGAATGAAGGAGTGAATGAGAACGTTAGAGTGAATGAGAGTGTGAGAGAGTGAAGGAGTGAATGAGAAAGTGAGACAGTGGGTGAAGGAGTGAGGGAGGGAGTGAAAACCTGAATGAAGGAGTGAATGAGAAAGTGAGAGAGTGAGTGAAAGAGGGAATGGGAATGAGTGAATGGAGTGAGAGAGTGAGTGAAACAGTGAATGAGTGAATGAAGGAGTGAGAGAGTGAAGGAGTGAATGAGAAAGAGTGAGTGAAAGAGTGAATGAGAAAGTGAGAGAGTGAGTGAAAGAGTGAATGGGAATGAGTGAATGGAGTGAGAGAGTGAGTGAAACAGTGAATGAAGGAGTGAAAGAGTGAAGGAGTGAATGAGAAAGAGAGAGTGAGTGAAAGAGTGAATGAGAAAGTGAGAGAGTGAGTGAAAGAGTGAATGAGAATGTGAATGAGTGAATGGAGTGAGAGAGTGGAGGAGTGAATGGGAAAATGAGAGAGTGAGTGAAAGAGTGAATGGGAGAGTGAGAGAGTGAATGAGAATGTGAATGGAGTGAGAGAGTGGAGGAGTGAATGAGAAAGAGAGAGTGAGTGAAAGAGTGAATGGGAGAGTGAGAGAGTGGAGGAGTGAATGGGAAAGTGGGAGAGTGGATGAGAGAGTGAATGAGTGAGAGAGAGAGTGAATGAGTGAGAGAGTGACTGAAGGAGTGAGAGAGTGACTGAAGGAGTGAGTGAGGGAGCAGAAACTTAAATGAAGGAGTGAATGAGAATGAAGGGGTGAGTGAGTGAAGGAGTGCGCACTTCTTTATATAGACTTACGTAACACCTCTCAGCGTGTCTGTCTCGCGCTCCTCAGGGTGATGACAGCTCGCCACTGCTGTGTTACTCTTACACTGTGTACTCTGTGTGTGTGTGTGTGTGTGTGTGTGTGTGTGTGTGTGTGTGTGTGTGTGTGTGTGTGTGTGTGTGTGAGACCTAAATCTAAGCAGATTGAACCGTCTGATCTGAAGGAGTGTGTGTGAGGCTGACCTGAATTACCCTAGCTGCTATTCTCTGCATTTGTTAGCGCATTAGCAAGAGCTTCTAACACAAACTTGTGAAATTAGCATAGCCATGTTGTTGTTGAACAAAAACAACATTGTTTTTTTCTCTTCATCTTTTTATCCAGCGTGCTGTTCTGCGACTCTTAGCCAAGAAGATAATATACCATCCCAAACACACATAATGATCCCATCCATCTTTCCTTTTTCATCATTTTTTTCTTTCTTTTTTTTTTCCTGTCGCTGTCTGTCTTTTAGCGCATTAGCAAAAAGCTTGGCTTTGAGATAGATACAGTTAGCCTAGCCCTCTTCTCTTTCTCTGCCTCATTCTTCCTTTCTTTTCTTCTCTTATTCTTTCTTTTGCTCTTTCTGTATATGATCTGGAATGTTCTGCTATTAGTGAATTAGGAAGAACAAAAAAGTTCTGTCTGTGGAATTAGCCTAGCCACTGCTATCCAGGCTGCAGCTGTTAGCATAGTAGCAAAAGGCTCAGAGTTAGCACTCTCCTTTTTCTTTTTCTTCCTCTTTCTTTCTTTCTTTCTTTCTTTCTTTCTTTCTTTCTTTCTATCTATCTATATTGTATAGATGTTCCTCTTCTATCGCAGAAATGTACCGACAATTAGAATTTCTTTATATATTAATAAATTACACGTTGTATCCGTATAAATTTACATTTAATGTCATGGAACGTCGGCAAACTGGTCAGTTCCTGTTGTCACTTACGTTACAGCAGCTATAAACAGTCGTTCCCTCACCAGCCCTCTCTTCATTCTCTCTCTTCAAGTTAATTAATATAAACTAAATATAAACCGTTATAGAAAAGTAATCAACACCTTCTGACCAATCACCATCCAGAATTCCAAAATATACACAAATACCCTATACCACCTGTATATTTGCATGGCGGTAACGTCTCAAACCTAAAATAGTGCACTAGTCTCTGTTCCATACAAGTGTATTATGAATAATTCTGTACTCTGCAATACTTCAGCTATATTTTGCTGCAGTGCATTGTGGGATCTCATGGGTGCACCGCTGGATATTAAAATTTTATACTTCTGTCATGACTACAACACAGCAGAATTTCACAGAAACAGAAGTAGTGGACTTTGTAGTGAATAGGGTGTGATTTTGGAGCGTTCCTCTTCACCGCCCCCTAGTGGGAGGAATGAGGAGCACAGTACAGAATGTTCTCTCCTCAGTGTGGTTTATGTGTGCGAGGATTAAATGTACGTATTTTATAAAGTGCTTAAATGTGAAAGAATGATCAAATAGGAAATATTTGATCTCTCTCTCTCTCTCTCTCTCTCTGTTCCTCAGCTGAACTGGAGTTTGTTCAGATAATAATCATAATCGTGGTGATGACCGTCATGGTGGTCGTGATCATCTGTCTGCTCAACCACTACAGATTGTCGGCCTTCTTCAGCCGCCATCGCCGGGGCGGAGCCATGCAGCCAGTAAGTGTGTGTGTGTGTGTGTGTGTGTGTGTGTGTGTGTGTGTGTGTGTGTGTGTGTGTGCTGAGTGGGTGGGTGGGTGAGTTCACGTTCTGGTCTTTGTCCTCCACAGTTATGAATGTGGGTGTGTGTTTCCTGCATATTTGTACTGTGTGTGTGTGTGTGTGTGTGTGTGTGTGTGTGTGTGTGTGTGTGTGTGTGTGTGTGAGTGTGTGCAGGAAGTTGGTGTGGGCTGCACATTTTGTTTGATGTGCATGACATATCTGACACAGCTCCAACATGTGCATGCCTGCTTTCAAGCCTGTGTGTGTGTGTGTGTGTGTGTGTGTGTGTGTGTGTGTGTGTGTGTGTGTGTGTGTTAGGGCCCTGCTAGACTGCTCATAGTGACATAGAGTGAAACAGAGTGAGTGAGTGAGTGAGTGAGTGAGTGGGGGGGGGGGGGGGGTCACGGAACAAGGGGAAGAAAGAGAGATGTAGAAGTGTTTAGTGCAGCAGAGTCTCATTCTCTCTCTCTCTCTCTCTGTGTGTGTGTGTGTGTGTGTGTGTGTGTGTGTGTGTGTGTGTGTGTGTGTGTGTGTGTTTCTCTCAGAGCGGATGTTCGTGGCCCACAGACAGTCTGGTGACACAACAAGGAGCCACAGAGGTACGTAAAGAAAGTTTTTATCTAAATCAAAATTGAATTATTTTGTTAGAGTTTGATGTGGTGAACGTTGGTGTTTGTTAGGTTTTTCGGTGGAGATTATTTGGGTTTGGTGTGTGATGTGTAACATTAGTGTTTGTTGTGTTTGGTCTTTCACTTTGGCTATAAACTGTTTGCGTTTGACAGAGTGTAAGTGTTTGATGGGGTGTGTTTGGAAATGAAAATCGACATACATTTGATGCTAAAGATATTTGAGGCTAAATGTCGGGGTTGGGTTCAATGGTAAATTGAATGGAGAATGTTGGTGTTTAATGGTAAATGTTGGTGTGTGATGGAGAATGTTGGTGTTTAATGGTGAATGTTGGTGTTTAATGGTGAATGTTTGTGTGTGATGGAGAATGTTGGTGTTTAATGGTGAATGTTGGTGTGTGATGGAGAATGTTGGTGTTTAATGGTGAATGTTGGTGTTTAATGGAGAATGTTGGTGTGTGATGGAAAATGTTGGTGTTTAATGGTGAATGTTTGTGTGTGATGGAGAATGTTGGTGTTTAATGGTGAATGTTGGTGTGTGTTGGTGAATGTTGGTGAAAGTTGGTGTTTAATGGTGAATGTTGGTGTGTGATGGAGAATGTTGGTGTTTAATGGTAAATGTTGGTGTTTAATGGTGAATGTTGGTGTTTAATGGAGAATGTTGGTGTTTAATGGAGAATGTAAGTGTGTGATGGAAAATGTTGGTGTGTGATGGAGAATGGTGGTGTTTGATGGAGAATGTTGGTGTGTGATGGAGAATGTTGGTGTTTGATGGAGAATGTTGGTGTTTAATGGAGAATGTTGGTGTGTGATGGAGAATGTTGGTGTTTAATGGTGAATGTTGGTGTGTGTGATGGAGAATGTTGGTGTTTAATGGTAAATGTTGGTGTTTAATGGTGAATGTTGGTGTTTAATGGAGAATGTTGGTGTTTAATGGTAAATGTTGGTGTTTAATGGAGAATGTTTGTGTGTGATGGAAAATGTTGGTGTTTAATGGTGAATGTTTGTGTGTGATGGAGAATGTTGGTGTTTAATGGTGAATGTTGGTGTGTGTTGGAGAATGTTGGTGTTTAATGGTAAATGTTGGTGTTTAATGGTGAATGTTGGTGTTTAATGGTGAATGTTGGTGTTTAATGGTAAATGTTGGTGTGTGATGGAAAATGTTGGTGTTTGATGGAGAATGTTGGTGTTTGATGGAGATTGTTGGTGTTTGATGGAGAATGTTGGTGTTTAATGGACAATTTTGGTGTGTGATGGAGAATGGTGGTGTTTGATGGAGATTGTTGGTGTTTGATGGAGAATGGTGGTGTTTAATGGACAATTTTGGTGTGTGATGGAGAATGTTGGTGTTTGATAGAGAATGTTGGTATTTAATGGAAAATGTTGGTTTTTAATGGAGACTGTTGGTTTTTAATGGAAAATGTTGGTTTTTAATGGAGACTGTTGGGTTTTAATGGAGAATGTTGGTGTTTAATGGACAATTTTGGTGTGTGATGGAGAATGTTGGTGTTTAATGGTGAATGTTGGTGTTTGATAGAGAATGTTGGTGTTTAATGGAAAATGATGGTTTTTAATGGAGAATGTTGTTTTTTAATGGAGAATGTTGGTTTTTAATGGACAATTTTGGTGTGTGATGGAGAATGTTGGTGTTTAATAGAGAATGTTGGTGTTTGATGGAGATTGTTGCTGTTTGATGGAGAATGTTGGTGTTTGATGGAGAATGTTGGTGTTTGATGGAGAATGTTGGTGTTTGATGGAGAATGTTGGTGTTTGATGGAGAATGTTGGTGTTTGATGGAGAATGTTGGTGTTTAATAGAGAATGTTGGTGTTTGATGGAGAATGTTGGTGTTTAATAGAGAATGTTGGTGTTTGATGGAGAATGTTGGTGTTTAATAGAGAATGTTGGTGTTTGATGGAGAATGTTGGTGTTTGATGGAGAATGTTGGTGTTTGATGGAGAATGTTGGTTTTTAATAGACAATTTTGGTGTGTGATGGAGAATGTTGGTGTTTGATGGAGAATGTTGGTGTTTGATGGAGAATGTTGGTGTTTAATGGAGAATGTTGGTGTTTAATGCTTTGTGTTTGTTAATATTAACAGATGAACGTTGGTCTCAGTTGTTTAAAGATAAATCTTAGTGGATAAATATTAATATTTGAGGTTGAATGTTGTTCTTTGGTGTTTGCTGTGTTACGTTAGTATTTTATTCCAGTAAATATTGGAATACTATTCAGTGGTGTTGGATGAAGAATTGTGTTGAATATGTTTTTTTTTTCTCTCCTTCACTCAGGTGATGTTCGGGCCACGGAGTTTCGATCGCTTCGTACCTCCTTCGTTTATCCAGAGGGAGCAGTCGAGCCGTTTCCAGCCCACGTACCCACAAATGCAGACGCAAATCGAGCTGCCGCCCACCATCTGCCTGTCAGACGGCGAGGAGCCGCCGCCCTATAAAGGCCCCTGCACTCTCGCCCTGAGAAACCCCGAACAGCAACTCGAGCTGAGCCGCGCCTCTGTGCGAGCTCCGCCCAATCGCACTGTCTTTGATAGCGACATCATGGACGTTTACGGGCCCAGGCCGCCCAGCACACACTCTGGCAAGAGTGCCTCGTTCTCGCGCCTTCAGGGGCAAGGACCACCGCCCACTTACAGTGATGTGATTGGTCGATCTTACCCAAACTTCACCTCCTCCTCCTCCTCCTCCTCCTCCTGTTTCTTGCACCAGCACAGCAATAACGCACCGCCGTCCAATCAGAGGAAGGCGAAGGATGGAAGACGTGACAAACCGACTTGACTGACAAGCACAGAGTGGGAGGGGCTGTGCTCTTTGGACCCTGTTCATAAATATGCGAAAGAGGGTGTGGCTTCCCTCCAAGCACTCACTCCCTTGCACAATTTAGTAATCCAGAAAATCAAGGAACCAAGCTTAAGTGAATATCACTTTTTTGTATACTTTTTTAATTTTAATTGTTTTGCTAAAACATGTGGGCCTCGTGTGGATGTTCAGGCTTGTCTGCAAGTTCTCTGTTCTTGTTTTTTGTACGCTTTCTTTTATTTAAGATAATCAACTTTTTTTGCAGATCGTTCAAGAAACTGCGCAGGATATAGGATTTTGAGAATTTGTTTTATGTTTTTTACGTTCATGCACAAAAAAAATCGTAAGTTCTTAACCAATCAAAATCCAAATTTGAGTGCCATGATTCGTGTAATTGTTACTTAAATATCAGCGATATCATCGAAATGCAGAGAAAAAAATCTACATTGCACTAACTTAGTTTTATTTTATTTTATTTTTTTGGTCCATATTCTAATTTTTAAGCATATTTTAGTATCCATTTCACTTTTGTTTCTTAAAACTAGGGAATTCTGATCCAGCCTAAAGAAATCCGCTACTAACCCACAAGATGGCACTTAAAAAAAGGGGGAGTTGTTTAAATTCTGTTAAATTTTTCTCATTAAATGTCATTTTTCATCCTTTCAAAATAGCACTTTAAAAATCGCTCGCTTCAGCATCGTCCAAATGCAAGGGAATCATGGGAAACGTAGTCTTATGCACATCCGCAACGTCGAGCACGTCTCATTGGCTAGCTGAGCTTCTACGCTTCTTTCTTTACACGCACTGGATTGTTTGTTGTTGTTTCTTTTAGAACCTCCTCGAGAACCGCTGGTGCGTAGTCTCACAAACGCTTGTAAAAAAAAATAATAAATAAAAAAAATAAAAGCCAAATTCGTTAGTTATGAAGTATTCCTTTGATGGCAGACTTTCGTTTTGTTTTGTTTCCTGTTACGTGTAATTGTCGGCCATCCTGTCCTGGATCGAGTGTTAGCATAACGTTTAGCAATTTACTCAAAACATTTAAAGAAATTTAGAATGTAAAGTTATTTTTAAAAAATAACGCTCCTGTAATGTTCTAAAAAAAAAATTTTTTTTAAAAGTATGATGTCCAGTGATACAAAAACAAACATCATGAGAATGTTAGCGTCCATTTATACAACTAAAAATGTTGCAGAAATGTTCCTCAAAAACATCAGATTGAACCAAAAGTAACGTTCTGAAAACGTTCTGCCAACCTTAAATTGTTCCAGGAACGTGTACACGAATACTCGGTAGAGATTCAAATCAGCACGCTAGCTATTTAGCTACCATCCTAACATGCTAATCATAAGGCTGGTTAATCAGTTAGCTGAAAAAGCAACAGTTGCAAACCTGGTCATGTGACATCACTGCTAGGCTTTATCTTAATTCCTTCAACTTGAAAGCATGCTCAGCCTGAAATGCTGTTTGTCATCAAACACTGTAGTAGTTTCACAACATTAGCTAAGCTAATTACAGCACTGCTTTAAGGCTAACTAGCTTACTAGCCAGCGTAGATGTTACCTCTCATGTTAGTAGTTAGCTGAAAAGCTAATAGCTAATGTTTGGCTAACTACTATACATTTGTAATTAAAACCAGTAGCCAGGATTGCTACCAAGCTGGCAACAAATAATCTTGGAAAAATAGCTAATAAATGAAAAATATTAAGTGTTAAATTTGTAACGGTTTACACTTAATCAGCGTCATCCTACACCTTTTTACGTATTATTTTAATGGCATCAAGTCAGTCAGAGTTTGAAATCGGTTCAGTTGAGCTGATAAAGCACTTAATGGCGTTTCGACCAAGTGGAAGGGAAAATGGGCGTGTTAAAAAATCGCAAGACAGCCATCGTACTGCGCTCGTTGTGTGTGTGTATGTGTGTGTGTGTGTGTGTGTGTGTGTGTGGTCCTGCTGCTGCTATGCTAATGCTAACGCAAATGCTAATGCTGCTCTCCATCGTCTCATCGTTCACGTGTACTTCATTTTTTACGTTTTTTTAAATTTTTTTTTTTTTTTTTTTATGTTTAATCTTCATTTCTTTCTTCTCACGTGTATTACTGTTACGTTCACGGTTTAAAACCTCCGAGTGTGGATTCTAATTTTGACGTTTGTTGCATGTTTCTCTGAGCAGATCTGGTGCCTAAAAGTCGTGGTAAAGCAGAAATAGGAACCTTTTCACTTTGCACTCCGAACCCCACACAACCAAGCCCCCTTCCCCTCCCCCTCCCCCCCTCCCCCCCCTCAAAAAAAAAAAAAACAAATCGCTCCCCACCTTCGTTGTGCCTCACTTCCTACGGTGCTTTTTTCACAAGTCCGACTTTGTTTATTCGTACTGTGCTGTATAAATATATAACTTGAAAATATTATGCACATATCCTACCCAATGGGTAGATGAAAAAAAAAAAAAAACCACAAGAGAACAAATGTTAATACTGTAATATAATGTATAGAAGATATTACGATGAGAAATTTAACACGGCGGCATCTGGGTTTTTTTGTGAATGCCCTACAATTGTGCTTTTTGTCTTTTGTAAAAAAAAAATTTTTTAAAAATGTAAAAAAAAAAAAAACAACAACAACAAAAAAAAAAACCCA
>CM042551.1:2002500-2022500 GCA_023630585.1 Cranoglanis bouderius | reverse complement strand
AGGAGGTCAGCTGCCTTATCACCTGCGTACAGACGTATTACCCAACATCATCACTGCTCCTGTTTCATAAGAGCTAAGCTCTGATACCTGCTGCCAGGTACAACGGAACGTATTCGTGAAATAATCATTTGTACGAACACTGACGCAGGAGATGTGTTCCTCATGGAAAGGGGGGGGGAGGACACTCCGCTCCTGAGTTTGTGTACGTTTCCGTATAAGGAGCCTCTCTAATACGTAATCATGTAATCGTCGACAAGTTTAGCCAAATAAGACTAGCCGTTTAAAAGTAATGGCGCCCTTTACTCGGTTTTAGGAAGTGACGTCTTTGTTCCTTGGATGTTTCCGGTTAGTTGTCGAGCGCATGTTCAGAACAACAGAAGGAGGCGAGATTGCAAAAATGTCGCCTGGACTGCAGCAGTGAAGCCAGAAGGCTGTATACCGACTAGCAACTCTAGGATATGTAGCACACATTTTATCTCTAGTAAATAAATGGCATTTCTGCCATTGAATTATTTGTTGGATTATTTAAGTACGATGCAGAATAATTTGAGCCAGCGTCGTGGCTCCGTCATTGTTTCCATGGATACGTGCATGCGTCTGATACGTTTGTAGCGAAAATGCCAGGTTTGTATTTCGTTTGTATACGTTCGGATGCTTTTCAGCGCTCTGTGAACTTTGCCTTTTATGAAATCGAAATGTTGTGGGCGTGGCTAAACGTAAATCGACTGTACCCTGAACGCACGTGGTCATTTTCCGGCCGCTTCGCATTCATCAACATACACGCGCTCGCGCGAGACTACAAGAGGTCGCCAGAGTTGCCGAGCTTTCGTAAGTCTGGCGGGAAATTTCCGTTACGATTCACGGTTTTAGGATTAAACGATCGATAAATGAGGACCGATATGTCCGTGAAATACGAATCAAGGAGGTAAAATAATCATGCGCCTGAAACAGAACCTTGTGGAACACCATAACCGGAAAAGCTCTGCATCTGTTAATGCTAACAAACTTGTATTGTTCTTTCAGGTCGTGAACAGAGAGAAGACAGGAAAATACCCTCCTCCCTCATCCGCGCGTGTGTGTGTGTGTGTGTGTGTGTGTGTGTGTGTGTGTGTGTGTGTGTGTGTGTGCGTGTGTGCGTGTGAGCGTGTGTGTGAGGTCATGGAGATGTTGACAGAAGAAGTGGACCATGGCATTAACACCTGTGCTGCACCACTCCATCTCTCTCTCTCTCTCTCTCTCTCTCTCTCTCTCTCTCTCTCCAATGTTGGAAGTGTCAAGTTGCACCCGACAAATGCTTCACACACGTGTACCGTCTAGACATTTGTGTGTGTGTGTGTGTGTGTGTGTGTGTGTGTGTGTGTGTGTGTGTGTGTGTGTTTGTAGAGGTCAAATACAGGGCGTACATTCTTTCACTGTGACAGACACAGCCATTTCACGTGGGGAGGTGGGGAGTGTGCTCTCTGTCTCGCATTCCTACACACACACACACACACACACACACACACACACACATACACACACACACACACACACACACACACACACACACACTCAAGAAGCAGTCTAAACATCTTACTTCAATTGCCAGGGCTGAGATAAACCATGCCTTGCCTAACACTAGCACTGTATACACACACACACACACACACACACACACACACACACACACACACACACACACACACACACACACACACACACACAGATGAAAGTCAATCATAAACATTTACACACTAAAAGGTACAAGTTTACATTAAGAGATTAGACGATGAAAGGAGCGTTTCGTCTAAAAATGAAATGTACACAGTTTCCCCTCTTTACTCCAAACGCTGTGGATCAGCCGAGACGTGTTCGGGGTCTGAAGTTTTCTTCCTGGATCTACGGGGCTAATGTTTCTAACAGGTAATGGAAGTGTGTGTGTGTGTGTGTGTGTGTGTGTGTGTGTGTGTGTGTAAATCCTCCCACAGTGGGTTCATATATTAAACTTTCTAATAGGAAAATCTAAAAAATAAAGCCCTATTTGGACCGGATTATTTTTACACAGGGACGTTGGGGGATGTGATTACTACAGAACTGAGGTCGGTAAAGATCGAGTTCTATCTCGTGGCTTTTTCTTCAGGAAGCGCTCGCTCTTTTCTATCGTCTCCCACTGCAACCAAACACTTAAACACGCAGAACAATAAAATACAGCCGACGTATAAAAGGGCGTGTCAGAGAAGCGATGCTTCCAGAGGTTTTAGAGAAGTTACTGAGCTCCTAGCACAGGCAGCACAGACTACAGGCACGTCATGATCACGTGACCTACTAATAATCAAGCGCTCATAACCAATCAAGACAATCGGTGTGTATTAAAGATGAGGTGTGTGTAGCACGCATGGAGTTTCTAGTGTGATGTGTATACTTACATCATGAACACACGACCCGTCTCTGTGATTTATACAGAGATCGCGGGTCCTGTACACGTCCTCCAGCGGGGTATGTCTGGAAGACGAATCTCGTCATTCTGATATTTTATGTGGTGAGTGTGTGATGGTTGCACCACGCTAAACTGGAGGCTAGAAGCTTCCACAGCTCCTTGGCCACATTAGCATTAAAGCTCCAAAAGCCAACTTTGTCTTTGTCATTTTTGGTCAAATGGCTCCTTCGGTATGACTTTAACTATAACATGTACTGCCGTGTATTCACAACTGTGATGAATACTGTTCCGAAACTGACTTTGTTACACAGCCGGACAAACGGAGACAAACAGGATGTGAGCGACCTTGAAGTTTAATAAAAGACCTTCGTCACGTGAGCCTCGCCGACAGATTTAGTACACAAACTGTTTGTCAGTCAAAGTGTGTGTGTGTGTGTGTGTGTGTGTGTATCTGTGTCCTACACGCTTCCCCCCTGACGGGAGTTTAATTGAATAGATCCTGGGCCCTGTGTGTGTGTGTGTGTGTGTGTGTGTGTGAAATAAAGACACCAGAGTGGAAGTCGGAGTGCCCTCCTAGACAAGGGTTTGAATTATTTACCTTCCCGAGATCTTCCTTTAAAGACGAAACAGACATAAAAATCATGATAAACAATCATCGTTTATATTACAGAGATGATGTTCAACTCAGTTTGATCAAATAAAAGTGTTTTTTTTTTTTTAAAGCATTTTTTAAAAAATTTAATTAAATTTTTTAGGAATTTAAGGTTCAGGATTAGAAATTAGGATGTAGGAGTTTCTAACTTCTATACATTAGGAATTTTGGATAAGGGATTAGAAATTAGATAATGAGGTCTAGGGATGTGATAGGGATAAGGCTGTCAGGGTTAAAGATTATACCCTATGTATACTGTATGTAGGGGTTTGATATCAGGGATTGGGGGAGAGGGTACAGAGTTTGATATCAGGGATTGGGGGAGAGGGTACAGGGTTTGATATCAGGGATTAGGGGAGAGGGTACAGGGTTAGAGTAAAGGGTTAGAGTATAGGGTTTGATATCAGGGATTGGGGTGAGGGTACAGGGTTTGATATCAGGGATTAGGGGTGAGGGTACAGGGTTTGATATCAGGGATTGGGGGAGAGGGTACAGGGTTTGATATCAGGAATTAGGGGAGAGGGTACAGGGTTTGATATCAGGGATTAGGGGAGAGGGTACAGGGTTAGAGTAAAGGGTTAGAGTACAGGGTTTGATATCAGGGATTAGGGGTGAGGGTAAAGGGTTTGATATCAGGGATTGGGGGAGAGGGTACAGGGTTAGAGTACAGGGTTTGATATCAGGGATTAGGGGAGAGGGTACAGGGTTAGAGTAAAGGGTTAGAGTACAGGGTTTGATATCAGGGATTAGGGGTGAGGGTAAAGGGTTTGATATCAGGGATTGGGGGAGAGGGTACAGGGTTAGAGTACAGGGTTTGATATCAGGGATTAGGGGAGAGGGTACAGGGTTAGAGTAAAGGGTTAGAGTACAGGGTTTTATATCAGGGATTAGGGGTGAGGGTAAAGGGTTTGATATCAGGGATTAGGGGAGAGGGTACAGGGTTTGATATCAGGGATTAGGAGAGAGGGTACAGGGTTTGATATCAGGGATTAGGGGAGAGGGTACAGGGTTTGATATCAGGGATTAGGGGAGAGGGTACACATAGAGTACAGGAATTGACATCAGGGGAGAGGGTACAGGGTTAGAGTACAGGAATTGACATCAGGGGAGAGGGTACAGGGTTAGAGTACAGGAATTGATATCAGGGGAGAGGGTACAGGGTTAGAGTACAGGAATTGATATCAGGGGTGAGGGTACAGGGTTTGATACCAGGGAATAGGGGTGAGGGTACAGGGTTCGATACCAGGAAATAGGGGTGAGGGTACAGGGTTAGGGTACAGGGTTTGCTATCAGGGATTAACGGTGAGGGTAGAGATGTTGGGGATTATAAATTGGAAATTAGGAGTTAGGGTACAGGCATTAAGGGTTAGATATTGGGGATTAGGGTATAGGGGTTAAGAATGAAATCTTTGCTGTAAGAGTGAACAAGAAAAATATAATAATTGGGGAAAAAAGTAAATTCTATTTGATCAGCACAGAGTATTTATCAAAAACAAACATTTTCAATGGTGCATGGAGGGAAGGAAGTGACCTCACTCGCGCTCTGCGTCCTGATTGGACACGGCGACTGCGTATCGGCGGTATAGCTGAGGCGGCTGCTGTGAGTGCGTGTGTTCTCCTTCACACGTCTGCTCGAGGAGAGAGGGAGGGGGGAGGAGGTGCGCCAGTCTGGGTGGGGCCAGGTGGGGGAAAAAATATCTAACACACACACACACACACACACACACCAGATTGCAATGTCATGTTATCAAGAAACTCCTCTGCCCTGAAGCTTTGTAGCATCTTTACTTCTGACTGTTACAAAGTGCTGACACTGGAGACTCCTTACATAAATGTTAAATAAATGAATGAATTATATTTTTACACACTGGTTGTTTGTCCTTTTTTGTATCCTATAATAATTGATTTATGACCCTAGTAGGTTATAGAAATTAGGGATTAAGACTAGGGTAAAGGGTTCAGCATTAGAAAACAGGCAATTCAGGGTCACCTGATGGAAGACAGTACTGAACCGAGTACTGGAAAAAAATTCTGCAGCAAAGCTGCTACACGATAAAGGACACAAATGGCAATTCTCTAAACATGGACTACAACAGCTTCTGTAGCAGATCCTCTCGTTCGGCGTACACGATCACATTCATTTCTGTAAAGTATTTAGCTGAAGGAAGCTCATCAGACCCGAGACAGCTAGAGAGGTCAGACAGCGAGGTCACTTCCTGGTCTGATTAGAGAAGTGTAGACATGACTTGTTTAAAGACAACTGAACAACAGAGATATGTGGGTTTATAGATCTGTTTAGATTAGAGGTCTGCAATGCATCGGGACAAAACAAGAAGTCAGGTGAGTGGGAGTTTTTACTATAATGCAGGAGCTATGGGTTAGAAATGAGGGGTGAGGGATCAGTGACTACGTTTACATGCACATCAAATTCTGTTTAAGGTCTATTTTCGGGTTGCAGCCATATTCTGAATACGATGTTTATATCCAGAGCCATATCACCCTGCAGTTCTCACCTGGTTTCCCACTGAATCTAAGCATGGTTAAGCCTGGATGGGAGACCTCCTGGGGAAAACTAAGGTTGCTGCTGGAAGTGGTATTAGGGAGGCCAGTAGGTGGTGCTCTCTGTGTGGGTCCTAATGCCCCAGTATAGTGAGGGGGACACTATACTGTAAAAACAGCACCGTCTTTCGGATGAGACGTTAAACCGAAGTCCTGACTCTCTGTGGTCAGTAAAAATCCCAGGTCACTTCTCGTAAAGAGTAGGGGTATCACCCCAGTGTCCTGGTGAAATTGCCCCATTGGCCCTTGTCTATCATGGTCCCCTAATAATCTCCATCCCTGAATTGGCTATATCTCTCCTCTCCACCAATAGGTGGTGGGCGTTCTGGTGCACTATGGCTGCCGTCGCATCATCCAGGTGGAGGCTACACACTGGTGGTGGTTGAGGAGATTTCCCCTCTATACTATGTAAAGTGCTTTGAGTGTCTAGAAAAGCGTTATATAAATGTAACTAATTATTGTGTGTCGGAATATTCATGTATACATGCTTGTTGTAAGTATACTTGAGTTGCCATTCCTAAATACCTAGCCTACAGCTAAGCATCTGTTAGCACCCATAATTCCTTGCGGACTGAGCACCTCATTTCAGTGGATTTTCTGAATAAGGTGTTTACATGCAACAAATTTCCGATTAATACGGGCATATTCTAGGGGTTGGAATCAGAATATTGTCTTAATCTGAATCGGCCAATCAGACTGCGGCATTTACACGACTCAATACTAATACAGAATATTGCCAAAGTATGATTAATATCGGAATATTGATGTGCATGTAAACATAGTCATTGTGTAGGGGTTACAGTGTGGAGGAATGGATTTGAAATAAGAGCTTCGGGGTTTAAGGGCTTTTAAAATGCCGTTCCTGATTGGCTGAAAGCTGTAGTGGGAATAGGGACCTGTATAAGACTCAGATAGAGAAACACTGATTTAAACCTGTCTGCGTCATTAGAACACATGCAGGGATTAATGTGTATTACAATTTAATACCGAGATACTTGTTTAACGATGGTGAACGACGATATTAGAAAACTCTTCCAGTATAAAAGACTTTGGAACACAGCTCTCCCCATGAAACACAATATTTCACCATATCACACTGTGCATACAGAATATACTGTGTGTGTGTGTGTGTGTGTGTGTAGTAATGATCTGGTTTAAAATGGCCGCCGGTATGTTATTTTTTTCTTACATATATTAATAAAGTAACTAGTTTTAGAAATAATAATAATAATAAGTGATGGACTAAGAGCTGGACTCATGTTGTGACTGTTCAGCTGCACAGTGTGTGGTGTGAAAATGAAAAGCAGGAGATCAGATGAGCTCAGCGTCTCCCTCTGCTGTTAGAGATGTGTAACTACACTTCACACACTCCATCAGGAAATCAGTCCACACTGCAGGGGTTCAGTCGATTAACGTGTTAATGAGTGACTTATAAGCCCATAAAACTTTCCAAACGCATAAACTATCCCCCCCCCCCCCCCTCTAAAAGACAGGTTATGAAACAAGACGACCGATATTCAGAGCTCTCAGTATCAGTAAACACACCATGATGCTCAGGAAGTGTCTTTTTTTTTAATAATGTAATGATGTAATACAGGTGCATCTCTAAAAAATTTGAATATCGTGGAAAATTTAATTTAAAAAGTGGAACTTTCATATACTCTAGATTCATTACACATAAAATGAAATATTTCAAGCCCTTTTTTTGTTTTAATCTTTTTGATTACGGCTTACGGCTCATGGAACTTAGATACTTTATAATTTATAATACAGAAATGTCGGCCTTCTGAAAAGTATGTTAATTTATGCACTCAATACTTGGTCGGGGCTTTTTTTGCACGAATTACTGCATCAATGGGGCGTGGCATGGAGGCAATCAGCCTGTGGCACTGCTGAGGTGTTCTGGAAGCCCAGGTTGCTTTGATAGCGGCCTTCAGCTCGTCTGTATCGTCGGGTCTGGTGTCTCTCATCTTCCTCTCGACAAGATTCAGGTCAGGAGAGTCGGCTGGCCGATCAAGCACAGTAACACCATGGTCAGCAAACCAGTTACTAGTAGTTTTGGCTCTGTGGGCAGGTGCGAAGTCCTGCTGGAAAAGGAAATCAGCATCTCCATAAAGCTGGTCAGCAGATGGAAGCATGAAGTGCTCTAAAATCTCCTGGTAGACGCTGCATCGACTCTCGACTCGAGAAAACCCAGTGGACCAACACCAGCAGATGACATGGCTCCCCAAATCATCACTGACTGTGGAAACTTCACACTGGACTTCAAGTAACTTGGATTCTGTGCCTCTCCACTCTTCCTCCAGACTCTGGGACCTTGATTTCCAAATGAAATGCAACATTTACTTTCATCTGAAAAGAGGACTTTGGACCACTGAGTGACGGGGTTCTGAGTAAAAAGGTGTTTTGAGTTAATTAGCTGATTAGAGTCTTCTCAGGTCCACATTGCTGTATTATAAATTCTTTATTCTAATGTTTTTGAGATGCTGGATTTTTGATTTCCGTGAGCTGTGAGCCGTAATCATCCAGAATCTAGAAAATATGAAAGTTCCACTTTTTGAATTAAATTATGTGGGGAAAAAACGAACTTTTCCACGATATTCAAATTTTTTGAGATGTACCTGTATATAATTGGCTCTCCACCACTAATTAGATTACATTTCTTATCATTAGTGTAATTTTTCATCTTCTATTCATCATAATTAAACTGATCAGGAAAAAAAAAAAATCAAATAAGTGAAAAAGATGAGCAAAATCCACAGATAAAAGATTAAAGCAATAAATAAATCAATACATTTAAAAATAAATACATTTATTTACTGAAAGGTTGGAGTTCTGTTATTGATATTTAACCAGGTAATGCAACATTATTAAAATGTATTTATTAGAAATTATCTGTAAAATGTATTGAATTAATTAGATTATAATTCGAATCAAATCATTGAAACGTTTATTTATTGCTTTATTCATCAACCATTTTGCACATGGAGTCATTAATTGATTTATTTGTTGATTATCAACCAAGATATTTAGAAAGTGACAAAGAGAAGGAACAGAACAAATTTTTTTTCTAAACATAAAAAAAAAAAATATATATTGGACATCATCAGAGTCAGTGGAACATTACACACACACACACACACACACACACACACACACACACACGCAGGCAGTATTTGTGTATATGGTCCATTATTCGCTCTTAGCAGTCGCCTCTGTTGGCTTAATGGACTGAGGATGAGGTGAGTGTGGAGGGGAATGAAGACTTCTGTCTGTGTGTGTGTGTGTGTGTGTGTGTGTGTGTGTGTGTCATGCAGCAAACAGCCAATCCCCGTTAGCCTGGCATCAGTTGAGTCTTTTTTCTGTTAAAACAAGACAAACACACACATTAAACATGGCATGACATATTAAACACACACCTCATGAGCCGGTCAGGTTACAGTGAGTCAGCCTCGGCTCTTCTGTCACTCAGGATGAAGCTCATCATCGGTTTCTTCCCCGGAACTGGACTTCCTGTATTTTCTGGACTATAAAACGCTTTCTTTTTTTTTTTCCTAGAGCAAAAAGCGGCACCAAATCGCTCTGTGTCGGTCGTCACGGTTACCGGAAACCATGATGTTACGTTTCATCCCGGGAGCACTTCTCTGGCTACGAGCTTCAGGATCTTTTAAGGTTGCAATCTGATTTCAGCGTTTGGCAGATGCCCTTTCCCAAAGCGAGGGATAAGGGCCTTGCTCAAGGACCCAGCAGTGGCAGCTTGGTGGTGCTGGGATTTGACCTCACGACCTTCCGATCAGAAGTCCAACGTCTTTACCACTGAGCTACTCTCTGCAGGTCCGAGTGTGAATGTAGACTCTCGCCTTACTTTCACACCAGCAGGCGATGGATCTCTCACATCGCTTGTAGTTAAAGACAAAATAATTTTTTTTTTTTCTTTTTCTTTCATTTTTGCGGGTCAAAAAAAAAAAAAAAAAAAAAACACATGGGAACTAATCGCAAGTTCTGGGTGGACCGAAGAAATGTCGGACCGAGCGTACGACTGACCGCTGCTTGTATTTGGCTTGCTAGTGTGAACGTAGGGTCACGTGGAAGCTAGTGGCCTGGCTTGAGAGATTACCTCACTGCACGTGTGACAATGACGACGAGAACGGATTAAGATCGTGACCATAGGAAAGGCCAAAGCAACGCTAACAACGGGACAAAAACGCTACTGCTATACAGAGTTTCTGCTGAAAATAGAAATTTGCGTCGAGGACGACGAGTCTCTCGATCCTTAGTGATTTATAATCCGGAGAATACCGTAAGCTCCCAGATCTTTTTAAACGTCCTGGATAAACTAGACACGTGCTGATAAACAGTAACCGTCTTATCCGACACGTTCAGAGAATTATTTATCCAGGTTCTCAGTGTGACATCAGCAGCACGTGGTGCTTCCGGAGAACCCTGATCTGTTATTTTGCTTTTGTATAATTCTGTGTTCTACAGAAAACTTCATGCTTACAACGTCAAAGGAGTTAGCATGCGTCAAATTCAGCGTATTCACTCTGCACACACACACACACACACACACACACACACACACACATCAGAGATTTCATGCGGGTCGGGCTGAAGCCGGGTCGTACCTGCCCGCACCGGCAGCTCCCACGCCGATGTTCTGAGCTCCTGAAGCTGCGGTGGCGTTCAGAGCTGCAGTTGAGACGGAGGAGCCGTTCACCGGGCTTCCATCCCCCCGCAGGATCCCTGTGCACTTCCAGTTATCCATGTAGTTAGCTAAATAACACACACACACACACACACACAGTAAACAATTACTCAACAGTCATTAGCTAGCACATGATCTCTTTGTGTAGGTGTGTGGTATTAGTTCTGGAACCTAGAACCACACCCGAGATGAGCTGTCTAGGTATTCAGGATAGAGTGTTTAGGACGTCTGACCTTTCCAGAGTCGGACGCAGCCGTCATCCCCTGACGAGGCGAGCAGCGTGCTGGTGATGTTCCAGCTCACGCGCCACACCTGAGAGTTGTGACTGTCGAACTGAGCCATTAACTGCACTTCGAACTTGGTGGTGCCCGAGCTGGTGGAGCTCTCTCTCCTGGTGCACAACAGACGGTAACGACATAAAAATTCACCACGATTTTATTTTAAAATAATGTAATCAATAAGAAAGCCAGAACTGCGCTGATACTCTAAAACTAAGCCTGGTCGCAAAGTTACGTGCTGTGCTTTCGTTCACTCCGCCCACTCACCGCAGAGGCACGAGCTTGAAAATGCGCACGTCTTTGGTTGCTATGGCGAGGACGTGGAAGGACCTGCCGAGGTTCGGGGCGAAGGCGATGTCGTGGACCGGATCCGTGACGGTCATCAGGGTTTCTGCTCTGGCGTACTTCCTGTTAGGAGGGAGGATCGACATCATGAAGCGAGCGCAAGGGGAGGGACGATATACAGTCACAAAAATGAACGCTACTTGTTTTTTTTTTTTTTTAGCTCCGCCCCCAAAGTGTTAGTACACTACGATACTCACTTCACTCCAATACGAGGAAACAAAGTAAACGAACACACGTTCACAGTCTCACTCTCATGTCACGTCTTTAGGTGAACGTAGATCGCTACGGACAAAACAGGCTGAGTAACGGAGGCTCGAGATAAACAAGGCCTAGACGTGCGTCTCTTTGTGTCTCTCTAGGTTTTTGGGCACTTTATATCTGGTTATGGTGGAACCTGAGGAGGTCATGAGCGACAGGTGAAAGTGTGAAAGTCATAAATGCTAGAGTTGATCAGCTTTGCTGAGACGGGGGTGTGGCTGAAAGGGGGCGTGGTCATCGGTGGAGGATTTGGGTAGCTTTTGAACTAGACTTGATTTGTCTCTCTCTCTCTCTCTCTCTCTCTCTCTTTAAAAACAAATCAGCAGGAATGAGAGACTAAAGATTTCTCCTGCCGTATGGAAACGCAGCTCAGACGTGTCCGGTGTGGACCGACCGACGTGTTGAAGCGGCGTTTAATGAAACGTCTTCGCTCGCTGAATCGCTCACTGTATTTGTGTTCATTATCATTACGGCTTATTACACAGCTGGAGCATGTAAACTGCAGGAAGCTGCCGTGTGCACGCGGGATTCCTCCGAGCGCATTCAAACACCCGATACGTCCTTAGAGGATGTGTTTGTGTCTTTGATGACATCATCGCACTGCTCGTCTTCAGCAGAAAAAGAGTTAGACTTAATTAAAAACAAACAAACAAACAAAAAATACAACACATTTCTCACCTGGTGTTTTCGTTGTACTCGAAGATCTGCACTTTTCCGGCATAGGTCACGTTGCTGTCGTCACTGCCGACCGCGATCATAGGAGAGTGTGCACGTGAGCTGGAACAGGAACACACACACACACACACACACACACACACACACACACACACACACACACACACACACACACACACACACACACGATAAAAATAAATAAATTTGCAGTAGAGGGAAGATGGAACAAAACGTGACAATGTTATTGGCTTTTTTTGTTTTATTTTTTAAAACTCCACCCACACTTGGAAGGTAACGTGATTCGTCCTGATGATTCGAGCACGCATGTTAAATGGAAAGTTCCCAAAAGTCGAGGATCTAATCGCTCACAGTTAGGTGTGTTACAGCTTTAGATTTTTTAACAATGCCATTTACACAGACTTCGATGTGTGTTCTCACTGAAAACACTGATAAGAGGTGTGTTTTCACGAACACACACACACACACACACACACACACACACACACACACCTGGAGGGGTTCCAGGAGATGCAGGAGCAGGAGAGTTTGCAGGAGATCTCGTGCTGGAGGCTCCACTGGCTCAGGTTCATCACGTCCGGAGCTTCGTAGATACGAAGCACGCCGTCAGCCGAGCACGTGGCCAGGACCAGACCCATGTGCTTCGGAGCGAACTTCACATCCGTCACCGACGTCCTGCTGTCCACCAGCGTCGTCCTCTTAATCTACACACAAACACACACACACACACACGACTTTAAAGCTCATGTTCATTTGAAATAAAACAAAAAAAAATACAATCTTAATTTAATACTTTAATATATGGAATGGTCCAGGATAATAAATACACAGTAAACTTCGTCTTGTTAAGCATTTAGTTTAGTTCAGGGAGCTCGTACAAGCTGTGTGCGTGTGTGTGTGTGTGCGTGTGTGTGTGTGTGTTTGATTAAAATGACCGACTCACCCAGTGACTGAGGCCACGCTGTTTATTGTTCGACTCCCCGACTATCTCCTCCCAAACCGCGGCGGTGCGGTCAAAGGAACAGGACGCTAAAAGCTGGCCGAACTCCGGGTGAGCCCACGTCACGCGCCACACGGAGCCACTGTGAGTCTGAAAACATCACACACACACACACACACACACAAACCACAATATTAACATAAAACAACAATCACTACTTCCACGTTCAGTTTATTTAATAAGGTAAGAGGACGTGTAGCTGACCTTCCAGCTCGCTGTGCAGTGCCACTCACCGCTGTCACTTTTATCCCAAACCTGGGACAAAAACAAACAAACAAATAAAAAAATCACATAGTACATTTTATACTAACAATAACTCCAAACAAATATTAATACTATTTTTCCTGAAGTGTTCTTAAGAATTGCGTGAAAACGTCTTTAAAATCCACCCAAAGTTTTCTGCACTTTGCAGAGGGGGGGGAACCTGCTTTCTGACTCACGAGCACAGCGCCATCTACAGGTAATTGTGATAATGGGAGGTAACCCTGCGCATGCGCAGTAAATCCATTTAGCTTGGCACGGTTGTCAGGTACAGACGCGTTATAACTCGGTAGTAGTTTTAACGATATTTTTCATATCTAACGGAAAGTTATCTAACTATTAATCAACTCATTTCGTTATTATAACATTTCTAAAGTATTATTTATATATATATATATATATATATATATATATATATATATATATATATATTTTTTTTTTTTTTGTCAGCAGAATCATAACGTTCGTCCCCCCCCCTTTAGACAGCTTACTAAATGCCCGGATGTAACTTGTTCACAGGCGCGTGCAATAGAATTCCGTGCGAGTCTGAAATAACGGTCATTTAAAACATTTTTAAAAATAAACAAAACAGAAACAGGAAGGCGTTGTGTGTTTTACCGCTAACGTAATTCTGACGTCATATTATAGTTCTTATATACCATGTAACAACTACAATATGCTGAATAATGATCAGAATAATACCTTGACACTTTGGTCACTGGAGCAAGTGGCCATCCTGCGGCCGTGGAAGTCGTAAGAAACATCATGAATGAGATCTTTATGATCCGCCGCGATACTTTTCGCTACAAACATCCTTGAGTTATACGCCTATAAATCCACAAACATCAGCTTAGCCTGAAAGCTAATTCAGTTAAGATGTGGGAGGAAAAAGCAAAAAAATCATGGATATTTGATGTAACTTTTAAGGGGCGCGTGAATTCAACTGGACTCAAAACGCCATTTTGTTCGTCTGCGCTTCAGCGCTTTAATTCAAATTGACCGAATATTAAAGACGTAGTGCACTATGTAGGGTATAGAAGACAGCATTGAAAACCCTGTATACTAGTGTACATATGAAGGGAGCGGGAAGTGGATCGGGTTTGACCTTGTTTCTGTGTTAGTCGATTTAGCAACATTAAAGAGTCGTCTATCGCCACCTGTTGGTTTGGCGGCGCAATAATATCATTTCTCAATTATAGAAAGTGTGTAATTGCCACCAGAGGGCGCTCACAACATGAAATACGACTGTGTAAGCCTGCTATAATGCTGAATTTATAACAAAATTAAATAATAATAATAATAATAATAATAATAATAATAATAATTCACCATTTATTACACATTTATTCAGTCAGGTTTTTGAAAGTCAATCTTGAAAAACAAACAAAAATGTACATACAAACAAACAAACAAGTAAATGTATTTAAATAAACGAATTAATTAATTAACTGGTAAATAAATAAACTAACTAACATATATGTTTTAAAATGAGAAAACATAACTAATGTCTAATTTATTTGTTGTGTGAGTAAACAGCGAACCTGATTACCGTTGTATAAATGTGGTTTTAACAGTTTCAGAAATTTAAATGAATTAGTTTTAGTTGTACATTTTAAAAAACCGTTTAGTTTCGGGTTCTTTTCGTGTAAGCGTTGTTTCATTTTATGTTATTTATCATTTATAACATTTGGGTGTAAGTTTCAGTTATTTCGGTTTCTGTCCTTTGTATGCAGCCTGAAGGACCTCTTCAACTGCGCATGCGCGGTTCTCCAGTTTTTTTAACACACTTGCGCGTGCGCATTGGTGAGCAGCGTCCGCTGATCTACGGCTCATCGTTTCCCGGAAGTGGCGCGCGTTTAATGTTTGTGGATCTGCGCCACAGTCTGCGTTAGTGAAAACTCTCCAACGCCGTCGCTTTTTCACCACAGATGTCAACTTGGATACGTTTGTTTTCCAAGCCCATGGCTGAAAACATGAGTGATCATTTTGTATAGTAATGTTTATTTTTTACTAAAAATCGATCAAGATAACTGACAGAAGTCCTGCAAAGGGAAGCGGGAAAAATGGACCACGAATTTGAGGACATGGATTCGGAAGGCCGGTGGCAGAACCTCTACTTAGTAAGTTAGCTGGCTAGGCTAGCGGGTTAGCCCGCCGTAAAGCTGTTTGCTAATCCGTCATGAAGGTTTGCTGTGTTAAATTTTTTTAAAAAACATTTTTAAACCACATGTGTCGTGTTTAACTGATTCGCAGCTTAACCACGGCTTCACATCTCACATTAGCATGACAGATGGGCTTTGGAACGGCGTCGAAGTATGTAGTCCTGATCTGCGCATGCGCAAGTTAGCAAACGGAGTCGGCTCTTTGGGTCGACTCTTTTAGGTGAACGTTGAGAATCGACTCGAGCCGTTATGTGAGCCGTTTATATATATATATATATATATATATATATATATATATATATATATATATATATATATATATTAGTTTACTCTTTCAGCGTAATTAATTTTTGTCCATTTTTAGGTTAAATGGAAATGAATCTTCTTAACGAAGCGCATTTTGTGTTTGTTACTGCACATTATTACTGCGCACTTTAAACTTATTTTAATAGATTTTATAGAATACAACGCGAAGTTATGTTATTTTCTTAATTATACGGTGGAGTAAGATTTCATGGAACAATCTCAGACAAAGAAGAGCAGTCGCCGGACAAATTTTGCCAGTGATGAGCCGTTTGGGAGTCGGCTCTTCTTGATGAGCTGAGTCGAATGATCTGACTCACTAAAAAGAACCGGAATACCCATCACTATCAAACACTGCTGTAAAAGTCAGTTTATGATCTCAGCACGGATGATGATGATGATGATGATGATGATGGAGATTATAGATGTCCACACTGACATTAAAATTAAACTAAAACAGCAGTTTGGTAAAATAGGCGAAACCTAATGTAAAAACAGTTTAGTAGGCAGTTTTGGTTCCTTATAGCATGCTGTGTGTGTTAAGCTCATTACTTGCAGTTGCTGGTTTGCTGATTCAGGGAAGAAAAGGAAAACACAAGGGTCACTTGTTGGTACATGCCATTTCCTGAAAGTGTTATTACGGCTTTCTGGGAAAGTCGTCCCTCTCCAGGCGTCGCTGTGGGACGAGTCGCTGTCAGGAGGTTCAGCATCAGCGTGTAGGGTGAACTTCTGCTGAATACAACAGACATGTAGGAGTTAATGTATGAGTGAATGTAGGAGTGAATGGCTGAAAAACAGCCTGCTGTAAACACTGGCTCTGTTTATACATGAACATTATTGTGCTCTCTCTCTCTCTCTCTCTCTCTCTCTCTCTCTCTCTCTCTCTCTGTCTCTCATTTTTTATATTTGCATGTCACCTTTTCTTGCACACTGTTATTATTATTATTATTATTATTATAGTTGTAGTTAATTATTGCTGCTGTAGATGTTTTGAATCATAAATGACACACAGCTAAGGGTCACTCATGGTTAAAGCTGTAATGCAGATATCAACGTGGGAACAATGTGGACATGTTATTCCTGTCTGAATTGTTCCTTTGTGTTTTTTTTTATTTTTTATTTTATGATGTCTCTTCTAGCAAACACAAGAGTTTAGGACACAGCCCGGATGAGAATGGTGTCTCTTAAAATGGAATAAATTAGTGAATATTTTGCACAAAAAAAAGAGTTTGCTATGACATCCTTAAAGATGGACAAAACATTGAAAGGACGAGCGTGACGGAGTGAGGGGACGAGCGTGACGGAGTGAGGGGACGAGCGTGACGGAGTGAGGGGACGAGCGTGAGGGGACGGGCGTGAGGGGACGAGCGTGACGGAGTGAGGGGACGAGCGTGACGGAGTGAGGGGACGAGCGTGACGGAGTGAGGGGACGAGCGTGACGGAGTGAGGGGACGAGCGTGACGGAGTGAGGGGACGAGCGTGACGGAGTGACGGGACGAGAGGGGACGAGCGTGACGGGACGAGAGGGGACGAGCGTGACGGGACGAGGGGACGAGCGTGACGGCATAAGGGGACGAGCGTGAGGGGACGAGCGTGACGGGACGAGCGTGACGGGACGAGCGTGACGGCATGAGGGGACGAGCGTGAGGGGACGAGCGTGAGGGGACGAGCGTGACGGCATGAGGGGACGAGCGTGACGGGACGAGCGTGACGGGGGGACGGGGGGACGGGGGTGGCGGCGCGAGGGGACGGGGGTGGCGGCGTGGGGGGACGGGGGGACGAGGGTGGCGGCGCGACACAATTGACGTGTAAAATGAAACTGTTCCTCTTTTCTCTGTAGGAAATCCGTAACCAGTCTCAGGAATGTCCTTTCAAAGTGGCGAAGTATCCCGAGAACCGCAACCGTAACAGATACAGAGATGTCAGCCCCTGTGAGTGTACACACACACACACACACACACACACACACACACACACACACACACACACACACTTTCACAGCCGCCTCCTCAGGGAGTGATGGAGGGATGAAAAATTAAAAAATAAATCTGTTAATGTTCAGGATAGAAGTGACTGGGATTAAAGGACAAAAAGAAAGGGCTGAAGAGACGGAAGAACGACCTGATATGGTGAAAGAAAGATGGAATGAGGAAAGACGAGAGAAAGGGGACAACTCAAAGAAAATAGTAGAAAGAAAGTGTGTTTTATTCAGGATGCTGGGTGTAATGAAGCACATGCACGACTCCAGTGTAGTTCGGCGGTTAGAAATGAAACGGGGCGATCAGGTTTTGAACTCGTGTGACTCCGGGCGTGTTCGTGGGCGTTTTCGTGGGCGTGTTTGTGGGCGTGTTCGCGCCTCACCTGGTGATTGAATAATTAACTGTAAATGTAGAAATGACCTGCTGCTTTAGAGCAGGGTGTACAGTAATCGCGAGCGAGACGTCCTACACGTGACTCCACAGGACTCGTGTGTAGAAGAAAACAAAACTGACACTAAAACAGAAACCAAAACTGACAGTAAGAATATTTACAGATCAGTAAACGTCTCTGTGTACGGAGCAAAACACTGCAGTCATGCAGAAAAGACTTTTCTACGATACACGATGTTTTGACGCTTTATTCAATATTTATTTTTTAAAATTCTGTTTAAAAAACCAAATCAGCTGCTTCGGGTTTAAATTTGTACGTATATTGTTTTTTTAAAAAAAAACTGTGATATGTCAGAAAACGATATCGATATCAGTGTTATATCGTCATACTTTTTATCCATTTTCAGGTACATTTTAGTTCCTTTTCACTTACGTTACAGCAGCTATAAACACCAGCCTCTGTTTAATCTCTCTTGAGGTTAATAAGACAAAACGATGCAGAGAAACCGCAATGAAGCGTAAGCTCCTCTGTCCTGAAGATGTCGGAAAGCTGTGTGTGTGTGTGTGAGTGTGTGTGTGAGTGTGTGTGTGTGTGTGTGTGTGTGTGTGAGTGTGTGTGTGTGTGTGTTTGTGTTTATGAACTGATTTGTTTTTGCGCTGCAGTTGATCACAGCCGAGTGAAGCTGGGAAACTCGGAGAACGACTACATCAACGCGAGCATGGTGCCTGTGGAAGAAGCCCAAAGAAGCTACATACTAACTCAGGTTCTCACACACACACACACACACACACACACACACACACACACACACACACACACACACACAGGTTTGCTCATAAACTCCCAGTAACGCAGCTGTGTTACATTAAATAAATAGTTATTGTTAATAATAATAATAATAATAATAATGATAATGCATTATTTGTTGTTGTTTGTTTTGTTTTTAATATTAATATACAGATGTGTCCCAATTTTTTTTTATAAATAAATATTTAACACTGAAAAGGCTAAAAAAAAAAAAACAGTTTGCAATAACTGTAGTTTTACACGTCTACAAAAATAAATGTACTTTCTTATATTTAAAAAATAACCCACCATATTTATTTATTTAAAAAATAAAGATGTTCACACTGAAAAGGTGAAAAGGGGAGAAAGATTTTTTTTACATTTTATAACTTTAAAGATTAAAGTAATAAAATTTTAACATCGAATCAGCTGCTTAAGTCATTCTGAAATTTATTCGAGATTTAAAAAAAAAATATATATATATATATATAAAGTGTATAAAAAAAGATATCATGATTTCTCAGGAAAGTGTATCGTGACATTATTTATCATGATACTGATATCATCATCATCATCACATCGCCCAGAATTTATTAGATAATTATTTCTTTGTATATATATAGTCTTCATATTATACAATTTATTATTATTATTATTATTATTATTATTACTTTACAAAATCCATTTCAGAAATAAGGGTTGCGATAAAAATTAGAATAAATAAAGATTATACTTGTCTGTATATACTAGTTAATAAATTATAAAGCTTATTAAATATACTAGTAGTGTGTTATTATACGCAGTATATTAATGTTATTGATGTGTTATTATAGATAAAATGATGAATGTGTAAATAAGTCCGTGGTCAGTAGCTGCAGAGTTGCTCTGTGATAAATGTTACAGTAGTAGTAGTACAGCTGTGTGAGAGTGAGTGTGTGTGTGTGTGTGTGTGTGTGTGTGTGTGAGAGAGAGTGTGTGTGTGTGTGCGTGTGAGAGAGAGTGTGTGTGTGTGTGTGCGTGTGAGAGAGAGTGTGTGTGTGTGTGGGCGTGTGAGAGAGGGTGTGTGTGTGTGTGTGTGTGTGTGTGTGTGTGTGTGTGTGTGTGTGTGTGTGTGTGTGAGAGAGAGTGTGTGTGCGTGTGTGTGTGAGAGAGAGTGTGTGTGTGTGTGTGAGAGAGAGTGTGTGTGCGTGTGTGTGTGTGAGAGAGAGAGTG
>CM042551.1:1925000-2000000 GCA_023630585.1 Cranoglanis bouderius | reverse complement strand
AGGCCTTGTACGTGAGCATCAAGGTCTTGAATCTGATGCGGGCGGCTACAGGAAGCCAGCGGAGGGAGGTGAAGAGGGGTGAGACGTGGGTCATTTTGGGCTGGTTGAAGACGAGGCGTGCTGCCGCATTCTGAATCATCTGAAGGGGTTTGATGGAGCTGGCTGGGAGGCCCGGGAGCGGTGTGTTACAGTAGTCCAGTTTTGAGATAACAAGAGCCTGGACTAGTACCTGTGTGGCCTGATCGGTGAGATATGGGTCTGATTTTCTCGATGCTGAACAGAATGAACCTACAGGACTGCGCAGAGATGTGGTCTGTATAATATTTTCTATTATAAATACAGTGGAAGATGTATCGACGTATCGGCGTTTTTATCTTCATCTCGGAAACTAGTCAGGACTTCTCGCTTTAAACCGACGTTTAACTCGGCGTAAGGTTTAGTCTCGGACGTTGGTGCAACAGGTATCAATTCTACACGGGACTTTAAGACTTTTACTTCTTCCCCAAACTGTCACCGCAAAAGTTAAAAGCATAATAAGCATAATTGTTCAGAACGTCATTGTGTGCCGTAGCATTACAATTTCCTTTCACTGGAACTATAGATTTCTTCTCCAAATCCGATCTTCGTCATTCGTTACAGGATCTGATGTCCCATATGTTTTTTTAATCTCTGATATCCACCGCTGTACGTGGGAACAGCCAGATACTGATACTGATACTGCGTATGGGATCAGTGACGTCTCTAACCGCTACACATTTCAACAGCTAATCCGTATAAATCAACGATAAAAACAGTTGGAAAGGAATCGGATTGTCGACGAGTCGGACTGAGTTATAGACCGAGTACAGGAACTCTTTACACCGCACCGCACCGCACCGCCGACCTGTTTGAACGTGAGTAATATTTCGATTAGTAATCATCGGCTTGTGGGAAGCGCAGTGTACCGGGTTGAGTCATGATGATTAACCCCCGTGAGTCGTCCTACGGTGTTTCATCTGGTCTTCTAGCTGTATTTAGCGTTTATGGTTATGTCTATCTATCTCTAGCGCTCTATCAGAGAACATTATCTCCTGCTAGTGCGGACAGAAAGTCTGTAGTTTGTAAAAATAACTCTGCATGAACGTGGTGTAAAACGAATGATTAGTCTACAAGATTGACGTTTGACGTTGTGAGGAAGTGAGTAATCTGTGAAAACGTACAGAATAGTGACACTTCGCGTTAGTTTGTGCCCAATTATTTATTTATTTATTTAAAGTTCTACACTCTATGTTGTGTGTGTGTGTGTGTGTGTGTGTGTGTGTATATAGAGTTTAATACACACTGGTGTTTACCAGAGATTCAGTCACACCAAAGTAAACACACGTCCCCGAGTGAGTGTGAAACGTGTCGGTTTTAAATATAACCCAGACTCCAGCGGATGTTAATAGCAGGGGTGTTTTCACACCTCTCGCACTCTACACATCTCCTTTAACGCCTTTAAAGTCCCATACTCCTGTCCCTGAGCTCGTCCTACGGTGTCACACAGGGTCACGAGCGATGCGGTAGATTCACTCAGATCTGTCTGAAATAAATCCATGGTTTTGCTGCTAGCCTAGAAACTAAAACGTCGCCACGTTAAACTGAAACTGAACAACAACAAAGACCCAGCAGGAAGAACCACCTGGCAAAACAACATCCTCTGACCACATCACTCCACTCGCACACTCACACGGAGAATTCTCCGTCTCTTACGATCTCCAGCTCCTGCAGAGAGAAGATGAAACGCCGAGTGTGTTTTAAACGCAGGCGAATCTCTCGGCGTATATAAACCAGCTCCCGCCGTCCTGTTTTTAAAACAAAGTGAAAAATGCGGCTTATTTGCGTTCTGCATATCTGTAACGATACAAGTCAGAAAACACAGAGCATAAATATAAAAGATAAAGAAAGCCTGACCTGCTTATGGGTTTTTATTATAATTATTTAAAACAGCTAACACTTTCTATGTGCTTCTTTTAGCTGAAACTTTTGTTTTAATTTTTGTTTTTGAGGGTTTGGGTTTTTGGTTGTTTTTTTTTTTTTTTGGTGGGGGGGGGGGGGGTGTGCTTTGCCTTTTTTGTTTCACGTGTGTACTTAGGGCATAAATACATATGAAACTCTATTGGGATTTTATCATTATTGGGGAAAAAATTGGAAATTTTCTTTCCAGCTTTAATCCGTTCAATAAAGTTTTGTCTGTACATTTAATATTTCAATTATTTGTTTACATTAGTGTGTAACAGTGCACAGTATTTTACATAAGGTGTCTTATATAAAAAGTTTTTTTTTTTTTTTTTTCTGAAATGACATTGTATATGTTCAAGACCTCAATAATAATAATAATAATAATAATAATAATAATTTAGGGCTGGGCAATATGACAAAAATATCATTTCACGATACTTGAGGACATTTCTGCGATGCACGATGTGTATCATGATACATAATCTAGCTAACAAAACTGTAGTAAAAGAAACATAAAAAACATTAAACTGGAATTTTTTTAAACGATTGTTTTTCTTTGTTGTTAAATACACGGAAGCCGACTGATTTTTGTGAGCTATAGAGGTTTCTCATTAGTAGCCGTACGTCACATTTCCTCTCCGTTAGTTTTTATCTTTAATGAACGAGATGAATCCGCAGTAAGAGTTGGTGTAATCTCCCCCCGGCAGGAGAAGTGTGCGCAGTACTGGCCCACGCAGGAGGAACACGAGATGGCGTTCCGGGACACGCGCTTTGTCGTGAAGCTGCTATCGGAGGACGTTAAGTCTTACTACACCACGCGCTTGCTGGAGCTGCAGAACGCAAACGTGAGCTTCTGAGAGAATCCTCGAGTTATTGTTTATAAAGACGGAAATAAAACAGTGTGTGTAAATGTGTGTGTCTGTGTGTGTGAACTTTTCAGACAGGGGAGAAGAGAGAAATCTACCACTTTCATTACACCACATGGCCCGACTTTGGTGTCCCAGAATCCCCGGCGTCCTTCCTCAACTTCCTGTTTAAGGTGCGCGAGTCGGGGTCGTTAGGGGCGGATCACGGGCCGGCGGTGGTGCACTGCAGCGCAGGGATCGGACGATCCGGAACCTTCTCCCTCGTCGACACCTGTCTCGTACTGGTGAGGAGTGAGTGTGTGTGTGTGTGTGTGTGTGTGTGTGTGTGTGAGAGAGAGAGAGAGAGAGAGAGAGAGATTATTATAAACAGGACTGTCCTGTTCCCACAGATGGACAAAAGGAAAGACCCGTCCTCTGTGGACATTAAGAAGGTGCTGCTGGACATGAGGAGGTACAGGATGGGTCTGATTCAGACTCCTGACCAGCTCCGCTTCTCCTACATGGCCGTGCTGGAGGGAGCCAAGTGCATCATGGGAGATTCATCAGTACAGGTGAGAAAAAGAAATCAGCACTTAATGAAGTCATTGGATGGACAGACAGACAGAAAATGGGTAGAGTGATGAAGAGATAAGAAAAATTGATACAGAGATAGACTGACTGGTGGGTAAGAAGACAGATGGAAGAACAGACAGACAGACAAACAGATGGACAGACAGGCAGACAAGTCCAAAAGAAGTACAGGCAGACAGAAATACCTGCAGACAGACAGAGAGAAGTGCTGGCAGGTAGACGGGTAGAAGCTCAGACAGACAGAGAAGGTTGACTGAGAGGACAGACAGAAGTGCAGGTGGACAGATAGAAGCACAGACAGAGAGGGAAGACAAACTGTAGTGCAGAAGGAAGCTCAGGCAGGCAGCTGTGTAGGCAGACGGACCGATAGAAGCGCAGACAGACAGCTGTGTAGGCAGACGGACAGATAGAAGCACAGACAGACAGCTGTGTAGGCAGACGGACTGATAGAAGCGCAGACAGACAGATGTGTAGGCAGACAGACCGATAGAGGCGCAGACAGATAGTAGCGCAGGCAGACAGATGTGTAGGCAGACGGACAGATATGTGGTCAGACAGATAGAAGCACAGACAGATGTGTAGGCAGACGGACAGATATGTGGTCAGACAGATAGAAGCACAGACAGATGTGTAGGCAGACGGACAGATAGAAGCACAGACAGACAGATGTGTAGGCAGACGGACAGATAGAAGCACAGACAGACAGATGTGTAGGCAGACGGACAGATAGAAGCTCAGACGGACAGATGTGTAGGTAGACAGATAGAAGCACAGACAGATGTGTAGGCAGATAGACAGATGGATAGAAGCGCAGACAGACAGATGCGTAGGGAGACAGACAGATAGAAGTGCAGACAGAGATGTGTAGGCAGACAGATAGATTGAAGTGCCGGCAGACAGACAGATATGTAGGTAGACAGACAGACAGATAGAAGTGCAGACAGACAGACAGATATGTAGGTAGACAGACAGACAGATAGAAGTGCAGACAGACAGACAGATATGTAGGTAGACAGACAGACACATAGAAGTGCAGACAGACAGACATATGTAGGTAGACAGACAGACAGATAGAAGCGCAGACAGACAGATATGTAGGTAGACAGACAGACAGATAGAAGCGCAGACAGACAGATGTGTAGGCAGACAGACCGATAGAAGCGCAGACAGACAGATGTGTAGGCAGACGGACAGATAGAAGCACAGACAGACAGATGTGTAGGCAGACAGATAGAAGCACAGACAGATGTGTAGGTAGACAGACAGACAGATAGAAGTGCAGACAGACAGACATATGTAGGTAGACAGACAGACAGATAGAAGCCCAGACAGACAGATGTGTAGGCAGACAGACCGATAGAAGCGCAGACAGACAGATGTGTAGGCAGACGGACCGATAGAGGCGCAAACAGATAGTAGTGCAGGCAGACAGATGTGTAGGCAGACGGACAGATAGAAGCGCAGACAGACAGATGTGTAGGCAGACGGACAGATAGAAGCACAGACAGACAGATGTGTAGGCAGACAGATAGAAGCACAGACAGATGTGTAGGCAGATAGACAGATAGATAGAAGCACAGACAGATAGAAGTGCAGACAGAGATGTGTAGGCAGACAGATAGATTGAAGTGCCGGCAGACAGACAGATATGTAGGTAGACAGACAGACAGATATGTAGGTAGACAGACAGACAGATAGATATGAAGGTAGACAGACAAACAGAAGTGCAGACATATCTGAGTAGAGAGGCAGTTAGATTGATGGACAAAGAAATGGATGGACAGACAAAGAGAAATAGAAAGACGGACTGGATGGATGACCACTGTGTGTGTTCGTGTGTGTTCGTGTGTGTTCGTGTGTGTGTGTGTGTGTGTGTTTTTCAGAAACTGTGGCAGGAGCTCTCCAGAGAGGATCAGGTGTGCGTGTCCGAGTCTCCGTCACCACCCAAATGTCCATCAGAGCGCTACAACGGCAGCCGTAAACTCCGAGCGGACGACACGGGGGAGACGGAGGCAGCGAAGAAAACCACAAAAGAGGAAAGAGAAGCTGACGGAGACGCCTGCACGGCGAAGTGAGCGGCTGTCCTTCTGTCCACCTTCTGTCACACAGCTTCATTTATTTCATGTTGGTTTCATCTCTAACTGCCAGTGTGACGTTTTTAACACGTTTCCTGTTCCTCTGTTCCTCTGTTCCAGCGCACGCAAGAGACCGAGAGACGAGAAGATCTCCATTTCTGCGCAGAAAACTCCTCAGAAGCAGCTGAAGCCCAGGACAAACGAGACGGAGAAGAAGAGGAAAAGGTGAAGCTCACAACACATGGTGCCTTCCAGAATTATTGGCACCCTTCATGAAAATAAACATATGCTGTAAAAAAAAGTCATTTTATTTAAACACGATTTCGTCGTTCAAGCACAAATGCGTTTTTCTTCATATGCTGCGCTGCCTGTGTTGAGATGTTCACAGAACGTTCACAAAACCAGCCAAGATGTTCTTCTTCTCGTGTTTATTAACACGACGTCGAGTCCAGCACTGACATCAATTCTACGTTATAATTAGCCGAAACCAGGGGAGTGAGTGATGGACTGTTCGATGTACAGTGAGGTTTTTAACGTAATCTGTGATTATGATGTTCTGTCAGATTTCTCAAAAAAAAAAAAAAAAAGCACAGGGCCGATCGATTTCAATTCATTTGTACGATCAGCGTTGTACACCGTTAATGCATCATCGCCCTCTACTGGCTTTATTTTGAACTGCCGTAATGAACAAGCACAAAAAGATGGTTAATTCTGAAACGGCAGCGGATATTCGGAGCGTGTGAAATGCTGTTCAGGTCAGCTGAACGTTTCTGAAATCACAGATGTCTTCTGCGGTTGCTTTTATAAACTCCTATGTTAAATTGCGCTGCTTGAACTCCATTAATGTTCCTTGAACCTTCAGTGTCCTGAACAATCCCTGGACATGTGACTTTTCCAGCTCACCTGAAAGATCTGCCTTAATTAAACACGGCATGAGCGAGAGACGGCTGAATAATAGTCTGGGCTTCACTCGTGAGTCGAAACAGAAATGATGGCAATGAAAAGTTGAGGCTGAGTGAGAGCGAGAAGTCGAGCGGAACATCACAGGGGAAGAACCGGTGTTTCAGCAGAGCCGTCCGAGCCATTTCCATCCCTCGCTTTCTAATCTGGGAAACAGCAGACATGGTAACAGATCTGATCAGTATGATGACCTGGTTTCTGTGGGGGGGGGAAATGGACACTCATGCTGCTACTGTAAGCTCTGTTTTGTCCATATTGAGTTTTTAGGACGCTAGTCATCATCTAGTCATTAATTCCATGGTGACAGGAAGTGATGGCTGGAAGAAGGAATTAAGGAAGGAAGCAAATGGTTTGGTGTGAAGGTAGAGCAGAGTGTCCTCCACATACGGGTGAAAGTGAAGGCCTTGGCTGCGTTCACGCCATGTCTTTTAATTACCGTAATTACCAGATTCCGACTCACCTTCTCGCAGAACTTCTCGTAATTACAACTTGCGAACTTGGAATTTTCCGGGAGGTCCGACTTGAGTGTACCACCTGACCGCTGCAACGTCATGCGGAAACGCTCAAAATGGCGGCGGCTTCAGCGGTAAAACGTAGTAGTAAAAAGTATCTGGAAACATTTCTGTGTAATAATTGACTAGTATTAATGTATTATATATGTGTATATATTATATATATATATATATATATATATATATATATATATATATATATAAAAATGTGTGTGTATATATATATATATATATATATGTCTTAATAATGCAAGATTAATCTGAAAATAAACGAAAGACATGCAGTACAGTTTAATATAGTTAGCACAGAGTTGGATAACTAATGTAATATCTAATGACTAATTTTCATTATGGCGTACAGAAACGCATAATTCTGAGGACGTGAACGTTGTTGTCCTCTAGTAATTACGGTAATTCCGACATGGCGCGGTGTGACGTTATGTGTGTGTGTGTGTGTGTGTGTGTGTGTGTGTTTCTGAGGCTGTTATATATTCTAGCACCTGACTCAGGTTGAAAATTAGTCAAGACAGCAGCCACTTTTAACTCGGTTGGCACAGGTCCAGTAGAAAATAACATAACGAGTCGATAATGTCCGAGTGTAAGCTCGATACGTCCTGCTTGACTGACTGGATTGTGGTTTAGCGATCATGATGAGGCTTCAGGCTTCCATGGAGCCGAGCTTTCCATCCACCTGCTCTTTCATGTCTGAAACGATATTCGCTCAAGAGACAAGTTTTTCCAGCTGACCGTGTTGCTGTTGCGCCTCTTTCACACAGCCTGGGCTGCATCTGCTGTACGTGACGAACCGAACTCTGACCCCCCCTACCCCTCTCCCGCCCGAGGCCGAGGCAGCGCCGCGAGTCTGGGCTCACCCGGGCACAAACCCCAGGCTATATGTGAGGAAACTAGCCATGAGGTTGAGGTTGTTGTGTCGTGCTTCTCGTGTGGCGCTTGACGCTAATTCCGATCATGCTAATCACGGCTTTGAGTTTGGAGTGGGAAAATGCAGCATGGTGTGACCTTATCGAGCGGTTAAAGAGCAACTCCGGCACAAACACCTTTTGCGTCACTGTCCTTGATGTAATCACTCGGGGGGTGTCAACCATAAGAATACGCTCCCTGTTATCAGTAGTAGAGGTGCGCATTCTGGTCTTTTTTCACACCCCAAATACAAAAATCGCAAGACAAAATGAAGTTGTATTTGCGCCAAAACAGTAGCAGGTCTTTGGCTGTCCGTTTGCGAAGTCTTGGTGCCAGGGGGCGGAGGGGCGGGGTCACGGTTCTCAGGCATCGCGTCGTTCGTGTTAAATCGCGTTAAACAGCATTATAAGTGTTACGATTTAGTATGCGTCCTTTCCACGTGCTGTAGTCATGGTAACATCAAAAATCTATTCAAGTGCCGTACTGTTTAAAAGGTACGCGTTCAGAAGTACGCACGTATTCACGAGCATAAAAACGGGTACGTTTACGTTTTTGCGTATGAACTCGTGCAACTTGCATCTGGCGTCGTTTTAAAAGACGTTGCCGTCGGGCTGGAAAGATTTTCACGCCACAAGTAGCAGTCATGGGGAAGGTGAAGGAGCTTCCCAACGTTCTCCAAGACCTTAAACGTCCCTGTCGGTACAACTGGTTTGATGATATGCAGCTGGAAAGTTCATGGAACTACAGACTAGTCGTCCCTAGACAGGTGAACCACGCATTACTTCACTACGTGCTCGCAGACTAATGAAGGGGAAGGAAAGAGAGAAGCCAGGAGTCAGAGAAAAGAAAAGAGTTGCAGGACGACCTGAAAGCAGCAGGAACAACAAGCTACGCAGCGCACCATGATCGTATCTGTTTCTACACCCCTGCTGAAAATAAATAAATAAATAAAAACCACAGAGATGCACATCTAAGAGCATTTAGGAAACCGGAACGTTGCATATGATCCAAAGAACACACCGTGCACAGTGAAGCACGGTGGTGGGAGCATCATGATGTACTGTTGGAGGAGAATTTGGTCTCGGTGGCAGAGAAACTGAATCTGGGGAGAAGACAACAAGACAGCGATTCAAAACATGCAGCCACAATAACTCAAGAAGGACTTGCATGGCCGAGCATCTCCTGACTTTATGGAAATTTATGGAGAAATTGCGAGTCCACCAGAGGGACCATCATCACCTCGGGGGATCGGAGATGGTTATGTAAGAGGAATGGACCAAAACTGAAGCACAATGCTGCGACAAAGCACTGATGTTGTTCATTTGTGGTGTGCAAATACTTTTTTTTTTCCCTTATCAATTAAAAATTATTTCAAAAATCTTGTTTATATTTTTAACTCAAAAGACACTGTGTAAATGTGAAGTGGATATGTGCACTGGAACTCTAACTACAGTAAAATAACAAATAAATAAATAACAAATTAAAATAAATAAATAACAGATTATATAAGAAAAAGTGTCGGGACACTTATTTCCTCACACTGTGTGCGTCTTGTGCAGTGTGAACTGGGAAAAAACCTGAACGCCATGTTTGTATCCGATAATGTGTTTGGACAGCGTGGGGAGGAAATAAGCCCCGCCCCCTGTACACGCACACTATATATGGTCCTCGGGTCATGTCTAAAGGCAACCTGCAATACAGATTAAATCAGAGTAAACGGTTAAGATCGGCGAATTTCGTGACCGTTCTGTAAAACACGGAGTTGCTCTTTGACAGTTACGATATTCTTCTTATTCTTCTTATTATAAGCATTAGCGTGCAGAATATTGGTGAATAACGCAGTAAGAGAAGACAGGGTGGTGCTAGCGGAGTGTGTTGTGTGTCTAATCTGATGTGTGACTCTGCACTTTCACTACTGACCCGCACAGGATGAACGCATGAGTGTGTTTCCAGCTTTGTTTACTATTTTTTTTGTTGTTGTTGTTTTGTTTATTTTTGTGTTTTTGGACCATCACCGCTCTCATGGCCTGAGCATCAGTGCTGGTTTTAACAGGCTAACACATCATCCCAATTCACACGGGTAATGACATCACAGCGGGTGTTTCAGAGCTTTACGTACGTGTAGCGCGGTCGATGAATGAGTAAATAAAATAATCGTAAACGTGTCCCATTCAGGGATGACCTGCCGGCGTCATTTTCTAGAACAGCAGCTCTGACAGTAGCGCAGGTTTATATTAATGCGTATATAAACATTATATATAATGTTTTCTTAAAGTAAGGAGATGTTCGTGTCATTTATGGAAGGAGTCTCCAGTGTCGGCGCTTTGTAACAGTCAGACCGCTTCACCCCGGGCCGCACTCGGGCCGTTGTGGGTTATTTTCCGGTAACGGGTGCCACCGATCCCACCACGCGTTTCTTCCAACTCACTGACTGAGATGGGGGCGGAGTGAAGGGGACATTAGGGGCGTGGCTATAAAATGACTGGCAAGCACTCCAATCCGAACCACAGTCTATTAAACACCTTTTTCTCAGCCACATCATACACACTTGCATAAAGAAACCATATTTTTTTATCATGTTCTACATATTTTCTGGTTATCTGAACTAGTTAGTAGGAAAAAATATATTGACTATTGCACCTTTAATCATTAGAATTTGTTCGGTTGAAGTTTCTGTTGCTGGTTCTAGAGCCTCCATTTTTTTTCCCTCTTTATCACAAATGCAGTTGATCAACTAAGTTTGTCGTTTGCTTCTTCTAACTATGAGGCTAATATTGCTAACAGGTAATGGAAGTCTAATGGAAGTCTAATGGAAGTCTAATGGAAGTCTAATGGAAGTCTAATGGAAGTCTAATGGAAGTCTAATGGAAGTGTATGGCCTCCAGATTAGCATGGTTCCTGGAAAATCTATAAAGATGGACTAAAGTACAAATTCACAGAGAGAAAAACAGTCTCAAAGTTGATTCAATTCTCCACACCAGCGTCCCACTCTGGTAGGGGGGGTGTGGCCTGAAGGCGGAGTTTATACTTTTAGAAGAAATATATAGTTTACATAATTCTATTTCTGCTATTTTATGAGAAAACACTGTCATGAGAAATCAGTTAGGCATGCAGTTTGCACCATGCTAAACTGGTGGCTATAAGTTTCCATCATGTCTTAGCTACATTAGCCTCGTAACGCCAAAAACCGTCTCGGTTGAGGATGTTGCGAGCTTTTCTAATTTTTATTTATTTATTTATTTATTTTTCCTAAAATAAAATTAATGTCATTAAATATATAAATCTAAAGTTTAATTTCCATTTCTGTTTCCAGAGCGAGAATGACCAGCGACACCTAACGCCTCGGCAACCACAGCAGGGATCTCCAGACCATAATACTTCTCTACACTGTTTACAGAATGGACTCTGAGGAGCGAGTGTGTCCTCATACCAACACACACACACACACACACACACACACACACACACACACACACACACACACCAGCAGAGCAGCGCTGGACTCGAGCGCACTGCCGCGGCTTTGATCCTGGTCTCAATTCTAATTATTATATCTATTTTTTTATTTTGTTAAAGTTTTCGCAGAAGCTAACGTTGTAGTTCTATGCATCACCGATTTGTAACATCGTATTTTTTATTGGACGATGGATGTTTTTGGATGTTCTTTCTGAAAATCTCTATTTTTTTACATCGGAGACGACTCTGAAGATGCGCTCGTGTCCCGAGACCTGCTGCGCTTCTAAAGGTACCTCGGTACGGCCGAATTAAACGCGAGTATTTTTGATAAGACGACGTGTTCGCCTCATGAGGAACGACAGAAAACCTTGAAAAAGTCTTAAGAATTTCCTCTTTAGTGAAATAAAAGAACGCTGCATTGTCTAGTTTGTGTATCCGTGACCTGCGTTAACGTCTTTTTTTTTGTTTATTATAGAGAATAAACATCTCGGCAGTGTGTTACCGGACGGGGTACGGGGTATGCAAATGGGTATGAATATGCAAATGAGTATGTTCATTTTGTCTTATCGTTGCACCAAAAACATCTCAATATTTATATTTCAATACACACACACACACACACACACACACACACACTGCTCTCTAGGGCTGTTCCTTTAAAAATGACATTTAAATTTAAACTCTAAACATTTTACATTTGAATACATTTGAATATTAATGAGTGTGTATAATGTTAGCTACATTGTGTAAGAGAGTACACTTTTTAAAAAATCGTCATTATGTTATCAGTTTTATTGTTTTAGAGAAGATCTTATTTATTTACCAACAGAAAGGTTTTATTCTCACTGACTTTAATTACTTTAACAAATTCTGATTATTCACTATATACGCCCCCTACATGGTGCACAATGAGCCCGAAGGCCGTTTGAGATTCAGCCGAACTAAACTGCAACTCCGGTTCGATCCTGTCTACACATTTAATACCTATTTTATTTTATATGAACAATAAAATACTATTTATTGGGAGGTCTTTACCGACATCAGGTGACGCGTGGCTCTTCCAGACGGACATTTTTTTTTAGGACCAATCAATTCAGTGACTAAAGGTTTAAACATTAAACTGTTTTTGCATTTAAATATGTAAATCTTTATTTTTTTCTTCATGTTCAAACAGTGAACCTGATGCACCAATTTGCGGTGTGTGGATTTACTGAAGTTTAGAGAGTATGAATGATTCGAATTTCGAACAACAGCCTCACAGATTGATGTATGATGTCATCCGCTCTTATGTGGTATGGCTTCCCGTATGAAAGTGTGTAGGTCCCCCTCGTGCCACCGAAACGGCTCTGACCCGTCGAGGCATGGACTCCACAAGACCTCTGAAGGTGTGCTGTGGTATCCGGCGCCAAGATGTTAGCAGCAGATCCTTTTAAGTCCTGTAAGCTGTGAGGCGTGGCCTCCACGGATCGGACTTGTTTGTCCAGCACAAACAAGTCTGGGGAATTCGGAGGCCGAGTCAACACCTTGAACTCTTCGTGTTCCTCAAACCGTTCCTGAACAATGTTTGCAGCGTGTCAGGGCTCGTTATCCTGCTGAAAGAGGCCACTGACATTAGGGAACACCGTTGGCATGAAGGTGTGTACTTGGTCTGCAACAGTCTTTAGGTAGGTGGTACTTGTTAAAGTAACATCCACATGAATGTCAGGACCCAAGGTTTCCCAGCAGAACATTCCCCAGAACATTACACTGCCTCCGCCGGCTCGCCTTCTTCCCATAGTGCATAATGGTCCCATCTCTTTCCCAGGTAAGCGACGCACACGCACCCGGCCGTCCACATGATGTAAAAGAAAACGTGATTCATCAGACCAGTCCACCTTCTTCCATTGCTCCATGGTCCAGTTCTGATGCTCACGTGCCCACTGTAGGAGCTTTCTGTGGTGTACAGGGGGTCAGCATGGGCTCTCTGACCGGTCTGCAGCTACACAGCTCCATACGCAGCAAGCTGTGATGCTCTGTGTGTTCTGACTCCTTTCTATCAGAGCCAGCTTTAACTTTTTCAGCGGTTTGTGCTGCAGTAGCTCTTCTGTGGGATCGGACCAGTCGGACTCGCCTTCGCTCCTCACGCTCATCAATGAGCTTTCAGAGCCCATGACCCTGTCACCGGTTCTCCTTCAGTGGGGCACCTTTGGTAGGTACTAACCACTGCATACCGGGAACACCCCACAAGACCTGCTGTTTTGGAGATGTCAGAGACACTCAGATCCTTACGCTTGCCCATTTTTCCGGCCTCCAACACATCAACTTCGAGACCTGTCCATTCACTTGCTGACTAATATGACCCCACCCCCTGACAGTTGCCATTGTAACGAGATAATCAACGTTATTCACTTCACCTGTCAGTGGTTTTAATGTTATGGCTGACTGATGTAGATATGTTGACCAAACACTGTGTGAAAATTAGGCTTTGTCTGTCTTACAATTTGACCCCGGGTCAGCCTATGGGAGGCGGTGTGGGGCGGAGCTTCTACATTTGAATCAGTTTGGCGGTCACCTGACACGTGGTTACATAAGGAGAGGAAAGCCGACAACAGAACAGTCTTAAAGTTACAGCGCACTGACACCGGAGACTCCTTCCTTACAAGTCCCTGTGAATGAGCTGTTACTATAGAAACGATAATGTATTAGAACGATTGCATTAATATAAACCTGCGCTACTGTCAGCGCTGCTCTTACAGAAAATTAATCAACACCTTCAGTCATTTATATAAAATAAAAGCATGAAATCTGTAGAACTCGAGTATTTGTAAGTCTTTTCCAGTGTGTGTAAAAAAAATCTAGACATTTACAACAGACAGCAAAGACGTCACTATCCTGTGCAATAAAAAAAATTCAGAAAAGCCATTCTGTTTAATGAGAATCGGACATTTTACAGTAATAAACATTATAAAGACAATAGAATTTGGCAAAAGGTTTACAGATATGGTTGTATTTAATGATGTTATTTTTCCCCTCAGTATCAAGACTAGGTGTGTTCCAAGATCGCAAATTTAAAACCACAACACCTCCCCTGAACTGAATTATGGGATACGTGTGATGATGAATTATCAGGTTATTTCTGACAGCTTCCTGAATGAAATGAAGTGACAATACGGTTTTGAATATTGCAGTGGGTGAGGGATAAGCAACACACACACACACACACACACACACACACACACACCCAGTCCAGACGTTTCAGAAACGAGTCCCATCATCATCATCAACATTGTCTCCTGTGTCTCGGTGGAGTTCAGAAGATCATGGGAGGAACACCGCTTCCAAACAGCAGCCTCCAGGAGGATGGGATTTTCCACGGAACAGAGCCCTGAACCTGAGACAGGAATCATAATCATCATCATCGCCATCATCATCGCTGTCGTCATCATTATAAATCATTATCATGACAAAAAGTGCAACTTTCATATATTCTAGACTCATTTCAAGTGAAATATTTCAAGCCTCATGGAAATCAAAAATCCAGTATCTCAAAATATTAGAATAAAGAATTTATAATACTGAAATGTCGACCTTCTGAAAAGTATGTTAATTTATGCACTCAATGCTCGGGCGGGGCTCCTTTTGCACGAATTACTGCATCACTGAGGCATGGCATGGAGGCAATCAGCCTGTGGCACTGCTGAGGTGTTATGGAAGCCCAGGTTGCTTTGATAGCGGCCTTCGGCTCGTCTGTATCGTCGGGTCTGGTGTCTCTCATCTTCCTCTTGACAAGATTCAGTTCAGGAGAGTCGGCTGGCCGATCAAGCACAGTAATACCATGGTCAGCAAACCAGTTACTAGTAGTTTTGGCTCTGTGGGAGGGGCCAAGTCCTGCTGGAACAGGAAATCAGCATCTCCATAAAGCTTGTCAGCAGATGGAAGCATGAAGTGCTCTAAAATCTCCTGGTAGACGCTGCATCGACTCTCGACTCGAGAAAACCCAGTGGACCGACACCAGCAGATGACATGGCACCCCAAATCATCTCTGACTGTGGAAACTTCACACTGGACTTCAAGTAACTTGGATTCTGTGCCTCTCCACTCTTCCTCCAGACTCTGGGACCTTGATTTCCAAATGAAATGCAACATTTACTTTCATCTGAAAAGAGGACTTTGGACCACTGAGTGACGGGGTTCTGAGTAAAAAGGTGTTTTGAGTTAATTAGCTGATTAGAGTCTTCTCAGGTCCACACTGCTGTATTATACATTCATTATTCTAATATTTTGATTTCCATGAGCTGTGAGCCGTAATCATCCAGATTTAAACAAAAAAGTATATAACAAAAAAGTAAATATTTCACTTTATGTGTAATGAATCTAGAAAATATGAAAGTTCCACTTTTTCACAATATTCTAATGGTTTTAGATGCATCTGTCTGTACATTATTTTATATCCCCACACACACTGAGTCACTGACCGGTTTGTCCAGCAGGTGGAGCCAGTCGTTTAGGTGATTGACGAGAGTGAAGGTGTCGGGGACGTTGTCTCCCTCAGAGCAGAACAGCAGCAGCACCGCCATGGACATGTTCTCACTGCAGCTAAAGAACAAACACACAACACACTTCAGTTTCAACTCCTCAATCACAATCCTTTGTTAATATTCAACTTTTACTACACATTGAATCACTAGATAGACTGAGAGAGAGAGAGAGGGAGAGAGAGAAATACAGTTAGATAATATGGATACAGTAACATGACTGGGTATAAAAAGAGTATCTTAGAGAGGCAGAGTCTCTCAGAAGTAAAGATGGGATGGAATCTGGATGGAAGCAGATGTTGCTCTAAAACCTGTATATACCTTTCAGCACTGTTGGGGCCTTTCCAGATGTTCAAGCTGCCCGTTCCATAGGCACTAATGCACCTCCATACCATCAGAGATGCAGGCGTTTGAACTGAGCTGTTTCTGAGCCCATGCAGTGATTTCCATTACAGAATCAGGCCTGTGTTTAATGTAGTGCCGCCTGAGGGCCCGAAGATCACGGGCATGCAATATTGATTTTCACCCTTGTCCCTTTCGCACAGAGATTTCTCCAGATTCTCGGAATCTTTTGATGATATTATGTACCGTAGATGATGAGATATTCATAGTCTTCACAATTTTACGTTGGGGAACATTATTCTGAAATTGTTCCACAAATTGTAGACGGAGTTTTTCGCAGATTGGAGAACCTCTGCCCATCTTTACTTTTGAGAGACTCCGCCTCTCTAAGATACTCTTTTTATACCCAATCATGTTACTGACCTGTTGCCAATTAACCTCCAGCTGTTTCTTTTTAGTAACACTTACTTTTCCAGCCCTTTGTTGCCCCCGTCCCAACTTTTTTGAGACGTGTTGCGGCCATCAAATTCAAAATTACCTTATTTTTTCCTTAAAATGGTCCATTTCCTCAGTTTAAACATTTGATATGCTTTCTGTGTTCTATTTTGAATAACGTGGGTTTATGAGATTTGCAAATCCTTGCATTCTGGTTTTATTTACATTTTGCATCCCAACTTTTTTGGAATTGGGGTTGTACAGCTCAGGTGTAAATGTATTAATACACACAGTGTGATGTCGTCAGCGTCAGTCTGATCTACGTTGGTCTGATCTACGTCACCGCGTATCTGGTCTTCAGCGTCAGTCTGATCTATGTCACCGGGTCTCTGGTCGTCAGCACCAGTCTGATCTATGTCACCGCGTATCTGGTCTTCAGCGTCACTCTGATCTACATCACCAGGTCTCTGATGATCAGTGTCAGTCTGATCTACGTCACCGGGTCTCTGGTCTTCAGCGTCAGTCTGATCTACGTCACCACGTCTCTGATGATCAGCGTCAGTCTGATCTACGTCACCGGGTCTCTGGTCTTCAGCGTCAGTCTGATCTACGTCACCGGGTCTCTGATGATCAGTACCAGTCATTGTAGAGTGCTTTAGTGATGCCTCCTCCTGGGATGTAGAGACGTTGTCTGTCTGAATCAGTAACTCCAGGGAAAGCGCTCACTCTCTCCATCTCCCTCCATCCCAACGTCTGCAGCATCCCCTCCGTCCCCTCCGTGTCCCCCTGCAGAGCTGTAGTGAGCAGGTATCTCACAGGAGAGCTGCTTTATCACAGCAACAAGAAAAAAAAACACAACGTTAAAGGCAGGTCATTAGCACCATTTTGGCCAAACTGACGGATATTTAAAGATATTAAAAGAATGTGAGTTTGTCCTTATATGGGACTTATATAATAGACGATACTTAAAAATATATATATTTTTTAAACGGACGTTGGTTTGTACCTGAGGAGCTGCTGGTCGTCTCGGTGGTGGGCGTGGCAGCTGGACAGCAGCACCGTTCTGGAAAATCCGCTAGTCTTAATCCAGGACACCAGCGTCTTACGGAAAGATTTCATCTTCGTCTGGAACAGAAACGTCAAAATAAAGCACGATTCGGAGACATCGTCGTTTTACAACATGGCGGTGAGGTGAGATGATCGTTCCACTAGCATTTTTAAATTCTTTATTTTATATACGCGCTGGCACTGGAGACTCCTTCCATACATGTTAAACAAACACACGTCTCCTTACAGAAAACTTCACCGTATCAACAATTACACACTTTTTTTTTTTTTTTTTAATCTCTTCACGCGGACCGTCCACTGTGAGTGAGCTGTTACTATAGAAACGATATGGTATTAGGGGGTCAGTGAGGGGATCAGACTGACCGGTAAAATGGGCGTCCGTATCTGCAGCACGGCCAACTGCAAATCACCGCGACAGTAAACTACAGAGGAGGGAAAAACATTTACACAACATTCAATTAAATATTAAACATTAAGCAGGAAAACAGTACACAAAATGGGGATACGTCCCAAATACGCTTCTAGTCCCTATACACGTGCACTACATAGGGTACAAAATACTGTAATGTCTTCTATTATTCTCGTGTTGAGGTGTGTAGTGTTCAGGAATGATTAGCGCGTTAGTAAACATTCAGCTCCCTACTACAAAGAGCACTACATAGTGCACTTCATAATCACTAGACCTTCTATTGTTACACAGATTCACAGTATATTATTTTAGTGCCCTATGTAGTGCACGGGTGTTACATGCCTGTTTATTACACGTATATTACACACACACACAATACTTCTATACTACACAAAGACACTGTATGACATTATTTCACACCCTATGTAGTGTACTTATAGGGTTAATAGGGAACTCTATGTAGTGCACTACATCGGCTGTATACGTGTTATTTCGTGAGCTATATCCTAAATGACTCTCTAATGAGCAGTTCGTGCACTAACTAGGGTGTAGTGCCAATCATTTTAAACCCTATATAGGGCACTTAGAGGTGCGCAGTCCAAAACAGCTCCCTATTTGATACATAAGTGCACTACCTAGGGCACAAAATAACTTCTGGGTAACTATTGAATATGAAATATGTTTCCTGTTGCATGAAGTGATTATGTAGTGGACTTCAGTCACTTTCATTTCATTCTATTTTCAATTCCACTGCATTCCATACGATTATATTTTTTTTCTATTCTAGTCCATTTTTTATTCAGTCCAATCAATTCAATTCAGTTTCATTCCATTTTCTACTCCCCACTGCGACATCTGTGACTTTGTGAGTGATTTGATCTGACCTTCGGCGTTAGTGCTGAGCAGAGCCGCGTCCTCCTCACCGCTGCTGTACGGATTATTCCCCACCATGGGGATCAGACAGTCCGTGTGGAAGTGTCCAACTCTCACCATGTCCAGGGTGGAGATGATCAGATCTGCAGCCAGCTGTCCCACATTCCCCACTGACACCGCCGGCTGAAAAACAAACAATTACACCACCATTACACTACCACCACACCACCATTATAGCATCCTTACACCACCACAACACCATTATACCATCCGTACACCACCACACCACCATTATACCATACGTACACCACCACACCACCATTATACCATCCGTACACCACCACACCACCATTATACCATCCGTACACCACCACACCACCATTATACCATCCTTACACCACCACACCACCATTATACCATCCTTACACCACCACACCACCATTATACCATCCGTACACCACCACTATACCATCTTTACACCACCACACCACCATTATACCATCCGTACACCACCACACCACCACTATACCATCCTTACACCACCACTATACCATCTTTACACCACCACACCACCACTATACCATCTTTACACCACCATTATACCATCCTTACACCACCATTATACCATCCTTACACCACCATTATACCATCCTTACACCACCACACCACCATCCTTACACCACCTTACACCACCATACCACCATTATACCATCCTTACACCACCATTATACCATCCTTACACCACCATTATACCATCCTTACACCACCACACCACCATACCACCATTATACCATCCTTACACCACCATTATACCATCCGTACACCACCATTATACCATCCTTACACCACCATTATACCATCCGTACACCACCATTATACCATCCGTACACCACCATTATACCATCCTTACACCACCATTATACCATCCTTACACCACCATTATACCATCCTTACACCACCATTATACCATCCGTACACCACCATTATACCATCCGTACACCACCATTATACCATCCTTACACCACCATTATACCATCCTTACACCACCATTATACCATCCGTACACCACCATTATACCATCCGTACACCACCATTATACCATCCGTACACCACCACACCACCATTATACCATCCGTACACCACCACACCACCATTATACCATCCGTACACCACCACACCACCATTATACCATCCGTACACCACCACACCACCATTATACCATCCGTACACCACCACACCACCATTATACCATCCTTACACCACCACACCACCATTATACCATCCTTACACCACCACACCACCATTATACCATCCTTACACCACCACACCACCATTATACCATCTGTAGACCACCACACCACCATTATACCATCCTTACACCACCACACCATTATACCATCCTTACACCACCACACCACCATTATACCATCTGTACACCACCACACCACCATTATACCATCCTTACGCCACCACACCACCATTATACCATCCTTACACCACCACACCACCATTATACCATCCTTACACCACCACACCACCATTATACCATCCGTACACCACCACACCACCATTATACCATCCTTACACCACCACACCACCATTACACTACCACCACACCACCATTATACCATCCTTACACCACCACACCACCATTACACTACCACCACACCACCACTACACCACCACACCAGTACACCCCCACACCACCATTACACCACCACACCCTTACCACACCATTACATCACCACTACATCACCACACCCTTACACCCCCACACCACCATTACACCACCACACCATTACACCCTTACATCACCACTACATCACCACACCCTTACACCCCCACACCACCATTACACCACCACACCCTTACACCCTTACATCACCACTACATCACCACACCCTTACACCCCCACACCACCATTACACCACCACACCACCATTATACCATCCTTACACCACCACTACATCACCACACCCTTACACCCTTACATCACCACTACATCACCACACCCTTACACCCTTACATCACCACTACATCACCACACCAGTACACCCCCACACCACCATTACACCACCATTACACCACCACACCCTTACACCCTTACATCACCACTACATCACCACACCCTTACACCCCCACACCACCATTACATCACCACACCATTACACCCTTACATCACCACTACATCACCACACCCTTACACCACCATTCCCCACCGACACACCGGGCTGAACACCATGACACACCATTACATCACACAGTGTGTAACATTACACAGACATGCCGTGTGTGAGGAAGTACACCACGCATCTTTATTTCTGTTGAAACTCACCGTGATTAATGTAAAGCCTTTAAAACACGGAGCTCGCTCTCCCACCGACACAAACATGGCTATTTATCTCTTAATTCACTGTTCAATAATAAACCGGGTGCAGAAAAGCCGACTCAACTGTAACTGGCGTGTTTTTGTTTCACATTTAAACCCGGAAGCGCTGATTCTCACAGAAAGGCCCGTCACCGCTGTAGGTCGTCCTTCTGTCTGCCTGATCAAATATATTAATCCTGAAATTAAAAAAATATATATATAAACTTATCTATTATAAACAGTAATGCATAAACATTGGTATAGATTCTTAATTTAATAATTGAGAACAAATGTGTAAGTAGAAAGGTTTAGGTTACGGATTGGTTTGGATTTAGATCAGGCAGTTGGCTTTGAGTTGCGTGACAGAGAACGATATGACAAAATTAAAGTCTCATTCAATCAGTTTAGATATAAATACGACATCTGTTAGGATCTATTACAGTGTTTCTCGAATCATCCTTAATATTTGCAAACCAGTGTGTGCGTTTCTCAAAACAATTGGTACAAACAGCACGGCACAGTGGATTACCTGCAAAAGCCTGTAACTTGCTCCAAATCTTTAGTTCCTCTCTCAGAAGAAAGTATTTATGTCAGTGAACATATCAGTGCCATCAGAATGAAAAGTCCTGGTGTCATTGTTCACAAACAAGAGAGTCAGAATGCTTAGTGATGTTGTCAGTATAACAGTGAACTCTGTCAGTATTACCTGATGTAAACTATGGCTACAGTTTAGATGACAGTTTACTGTATTGAAAATGCACAAGGCTGCACTTCTTCTGTATGGTATATATCAATTCCAACAGCACAAATGACACGTTACTGTATGTGGGATATTGATTTCAAGAGATTGGACGGGATTCTGTCAACAAATTACAGTACAATGACATTGCGGTACAGAAAAGAAAAAGACAAGGATATTTTACAGTACAAAAAGGGGAAAATTTATGTATCTCTATAAAGTATATTCCTGTCTACGAAACGTCTGGATGATTGAGGACACGGTTGTTCTCCTAACATTCGGCTGCACCCTTCGACCAGCCTCGACCATCGTAAAGCCACGATTGATAACATGGTCCACAATATATAATAATGACCCTTATTTCATGTCCTTGGCCTCTTCTACCTCTTCCTCTGTTTTGCCTCCCTACCCTTCCACCAAGCATCCTTACTCTTCTTCATCTTCCTGTAGGTCGACCCTGTGCGTTTCCTTGTTGTTCTTCTGTTGTCAGAAATTGCGACACTTTGTTGTGCTCTGTGTATATAGGTGCATCTCAATAAATTAGAATGTCGTGGAAAAGTTCGTTTATTTCAGTAATTCAACTCAAATTGTGAAACTCGTGTATTAAATAAATTCAGTGCACACAGACTGAAGTAGTTTAAGTCTTTGGTTCTTTTAATTGTGATGATTTTGGCTCACATTTAACAAAAACCCACCAATTCACTATCTCAACAAATTAGAATACTTCATAAGACCAATAAAAAAACATTTTTAGTGAATTGTTGGCCTTCTGGAAAGTATGTTCATTTACTGTACATGTACTCAATACTTGATAGGGGCTCCTTTTGCTTTAATTACTGCCTCAATTCGGCGTGGCATGGAGGTGATCAGTTTGTGGCACTGCTGAGGTGGTATGGAAGCCCAGGTTTCTTTGACAGTGGCCTTCAGCTCATCTGCATTTTTTGGTCTCTTGTTTCTCATTTTCCTCTTGACAATACCCCATAGATTCTCTATGGGGTTCAGGTGTGGTGAGTTTGCTGGCCAGTCAAGCACACCAACACCATGGTCATTTAACCAACTTTTGGTGCTTTTGGCAGTGTGGGCAGGTGCCAAATCCTGCTGGAAAATGAAATCAGCATCTTCAAAAAGCTGGTCAGTGAAGGAAGCATGAAGTGCTCCAAAATTTCTTGGTAAATGGATGCAGTGACTTTGGTTTTCAAAAAACACAATGGACCAACACCAGCAGATGACATTGCACCCCAAATCATCACAGACTGTGGAAACTTAACACTGGACTTCAAGCAACTTGGGCTATGAGCTTCTCCACCCTTCCTCCAGACTCTAGGACCTTGAAATACAAAACTTGCTCTCATCTGAAAAGAGGACTTTGGACCACTGGGCAACAGTCCAGTTCTTCTTCTCCTTAGCCCAGGTAAGACGCCTCTGACGTTGTCTGTGGTTCAGGAGTGGCTTAACAAGAGGAATACGACAACTGTAGCCAAATTCCTTGACACGTCTGTGTGTGGTGGCTCTTGATGCCTTGACCCCAGCCTCAGTCCATTCCTTGTGAAGTTCACTCAAATTCTTGAATCGATTTTGCTTGACAATCCTCATAAGGCTGCGGTTCTCTCGGTTGGTTGTGCATCTTTTTCTTCCACACTTTTTCCTTCCACTCAACTTTCTGTTAACATGCTTGGATACAGCACTCTGTGAACAGCCAGCTTCTTTGGCAATGAATGTTTGTGGCTTACCTAGTGAACCAAACTGAGAGACCATTTTGAAGGCTCAGGAAACCTTTGCAGGTGTTTTGAGTTGATTAGCTGATTGGCATGTCACCATATTCTAATTTGTTGAGATAGTGAATTGGTGGGTTTTTGTTAAATGTGAGCCAAAATCATCACAATTAAAAGAACCAAAGACTTAAACTACTTCAGTCTGTGGCATTGAATTTATTTAATACACGAGTTTCACAATTTGAGTTGAATTACTGAAATAAATGAACTTTTCCACGACATTCTAATTTATTGAGATGCACCTGTATATGCTTGCCAATTGAAGGTTCATGAGATGCACCTCTGAGCTATTTTAGAGAACTGGATAATCATTGGTTGATCTAACGCTTCACACATTCCCTTCATTAGTGAAAGTCAAGATTCAGCTGCACAATTCATCAATTCAGGGCACATTTACAAAAAGTCTAATAAAAATATGTAGAAAATATGCTTGACGGTTTATGACGTTTTGCATTTAATGACTTATGTGATGAACTAATGCCTAGATGTTTTGAGGGGTAAGACTATTCAACAGGGAACCATATAATATATTTCGATCAACATGACATAAGCAGGTGATAATGTAGGAAATGGCAGACACTTGTACACAATCGATTGCATGAATGTACCAAAGCATTTGTTCAAAAGAATGAGAAATTGCTTTTATGATGTGCACAAGTGACTCGATGATGTGGAGTCTGAACAAGAATTTCAGTTGTGATCTGAGAAATCTGAGAAAGCGACTGAGAAAAACTGGAACAGCATTTCAGACTCATTAATATGATTCGACATCTTCAGATTTTAAAATTCGCTCGGACGATGAAATTTGTACATGTTAAAATGTATGAAGAATGACATTCACACCTTTTTTTTCTTTATTTCTAGACTAGATTATTTATTTGCTTGTTTGTTTGTTTATTCATGCTGGGTTTTTTTTAACGTTCATTCATTTATTTATTCATAGAACATAAAGTAGGCTAGATTAAATGTTAGCTCAGAAATGTTAGCTAGTGGCTGTGCAGTTTTATTTTTTGTTCTTTAAATAAATTTGTTTGTTTGTTTAGGTATGTGTTTGTCTTTTTTTTTGTTTGTTTGTTTAGGTATTTATTATTTTTGCTTGTTTTGGTATTTATTTGTTTATGTATATACAGTGGGGTATAGAAAAGAATCACCCCCCTTTAAAATAATCACATTTTGTTGCTTTTCAGCCTGAAATGAAGACGGACACAGTTTTTGTTTTATCCAGCTGTATTTACTCAGTGCAACTTATAACATCCAAGTGAAAGATATAACACCAACATGTCAGAAAAAAATATAAAAAACAGAATCACTGAGTTGGAAAAAGGATTACCCCCCTCCTAAAAATGACTTGTAAACTCAATAAGGTGTAGCTAATCACCTTCTCAATGTCACACAAAGCCATTTGACTTTCAACTGTGATCAGCTGTGGTCATTTTGATTAGCTCAGCATGAAAATAGCTTCCCTGGGGCATTTTGTAGTGCAACTGAAGCAAACAATCAACTATGGGTGGCAAGGCGCTGTCAAAAGATCTCCGGGATAAAACTGTGGACAGGCACAAGTCAGGAGATGGATACAAAGAAAATTCAAAGGCTTTATCAATGCCTAGAAGCAAAGTGAAGTCTATTATTAAGAAGTGGAAGGTATTTGGTACAACACAGACCCTCCCTGGATCAGGACGTCGCTCCAAACTGGATGAAAGAGCCAGGAGGAAACTGGTCAGAGAGGCTACCAAGAGGCCTACAGTAACTCTGAAGCAGTTGCAGGAATTTATGGCAAAGAGTGGTCATTGTGTGTATGTGACAACAATATCACAAATTCTCCACAAATGTGGCTTGTATGGGAGGGTTGCAAGAAAAAAGCCACCCACGACTGAGCTTTGCCAAAACGCACCTTGAAGATTCTGAGGCCAAATGGAAAAAGGTGTTATGGTCAGATGAGACTCAAATTGAATTATTTGGCCTCAACACCAAACGATATGTCTGGCGGAAATCCAATACAGCTCACCATCCAAATAACACCATTCCTACAGTAAAGCATGGAGGTGGTAATATCCTGTTATGGGGGTGTTTCTCTGCAGCAGGGACTGGAGCACTTGTCAGGATAGAAGGAAAATGGATGGGGCAAAATACCATCAAAGTTTTGAGGAAAATCTGCTGCCCTCTGCCAGAAAGTTGTCAATGGGAAGAAGGTTTACCTTCCAACATGACAATGACCCAAAGCACACAGCAAAACTGACCACACAGTGGTTGAAGGAGAAAAAGGTGAATGTCCTTGCATGGCCTAGTCAGAGCCCAGACTTAAACCCCATTGAAAATCTGTGGAATGACTTGAAGACTGCAGTCCACAAACGGTCACCATCAAATTTAACTGAACTTGAGCAGTTCTGCAAAGAAGAGTGGGCAAATATTGCAAAGTCTAGATGTGCAAAGTTAGTAGAGACATATCCCAACAGACTAAAGGCTGCAATTAAATAATTAAGGCAAATTAAAGCAAGGGGGTGATCCTTTTTCCAATTCAGTGATTCTAGTTTTGTATTTTTTTTATATTTTTTTCTGACATGTTGGTGTTACATCTTTCACTTGGATGTTATAAGTTGCACTGAGTAAATACAGCTGGATAAAACAAAAACTGTGTCCGTCTTCATTTCAGGCTGAAAAGCAACAAAATGTGATTATTTTAAAGGGGGGTGATTCTTTTCTATACCCACTGTATGTGTGTGTGTGTGTGTGTGTGTGTGTGTGTGTGTGTGTGTGTGTGTGTGTGTTTGTTTGTTTGTTTGTTTGTTAAAAACCGAATGTTCTCACTGTGATTCTCTTCTGCATGCTCTAATGTTTTGGATCCTGTGTGTGTGTGTGTGTGTGTGTGTGTGTGTGTGTGTGTGTGTGTGTGTGTGTGGTCATATTCCACCACTTCAGCAGGTTAGAACATTCTCATTCCTTATATAACTGTATAGGAAACATGCTGTAAAGGCAGAATAACAGAATAAAGAACATCTCCAATATGAGAGACGCAACACATGTTTTGTTTGACGCATTATTATTATTATTATTATTATTATTATTATTATTATTATTATTATTATTATTTTATTTTTGTTCCTCTGCTTGTTGTCCTGCACTGGTTGCTGCAGTCGCCTTTGATTTTTTTTTTTTTTTTTTGACTCATCCGCACTTTGAAGACACACAAAAGAAAATGTGCTCCGAGTTGTGAGTCATCCAGTGTGCAGTTATTGTTACTGCAGAGCGTGCACGCCCACCCCCAACACACACACACACACACACACACACACACACACACACACACACACACAAACACACACAGACACACACACACACACACACACTCCATTAATTCCACATTGTGTGTTGAAGACTTTCGTCTGTCTGTTGCTTTCTGACCCCTGATGTCACGGAGAGACGCTTTAAAATGTCAGTGTGATGATTCAGTGTGTGTGTGTGTGTGTGTGTGTGTGTGTGTGTGTGTGTGTGTGTGCGGCTCTTAATGGACAGTATTAAATGAACACACACTCAGGGATAAGACAGCAAGTGATGAAGGAGAGGAGGAAACTAAAAAAGGTTTTATTTACTGTATTTACTGAAAGAAATGGCAGTGAGCTGTGGTGCATTATGGGTAATAACAGAGTGAAGTATGAAGCGTGTGTCAAAAAGGTCACGTTTGATGTTTTCTGGGATCTGAGCCAATATATGCAACGAGCCAAGCTCGTCTAATGTGTGAGTGGTGTTTGGTTTTGAGTGGAAAGTGTCCCGACTTGCTCACATCATCCCTGAGATATGTGTTTCAGCCTGGGAACAGATACAGATACAGATACAGATATAGATACAGATACAGACATAGATACAGATACAGATACAGATACAGATACAGATACAGTTACAGATACAGATACAGATACAGATACAGATATAGATACAGATACAGATACAGATACAGATACAGATATAGATATAGATACAGACATAGATACAGATACAGATACAGATATAGATACAGATACAGATATAGATACAGATACAGATATAGATACAGATACAGATACAGATACAGACATAGATACAGATACAGATACAGATACAGATACAGATACAGATATAGATACAGATACAGATATAGATACAGATATAGATACAGATATAGATATAGATACAGTTACAGATACAGATACAGATATAGATATAGATACAGATACAGATACAGATATAGATATAGATACAGATACAGATACAGATACAGATACAGATATAGATATAGATACAGATACAGATATAGATATAGATATAGATATAGATACAGATACAGATACAGATACAGATATAGATATAGATATAGATACAGATACAGATACAGATACAGATACAGATACAGATACAGTTACAGATACAGATACAGATACAGACATAGATACAGATACAGATACAGATACAGATATAGATATAGATATAGATATAGATACAGATACAGATACAGATACAGATATAGATACAGATACAGATATAGATATAGATATAGATATAGATACAGATACAGATACAGATACAGATACAGATATAGATACAGATATAGATATAGATACAGATACAGATACAGATACAGACATAGATACAGATACAGATATAGATATAGATATAGATATAGATACAGATATAGATACAGATACAGATATAGATACAGATACAGATATAGATATAGATATAGATATAGATACAGATACAGATACAGATACAGATACAGATACAGATACAGATACAGACATAGATACAGATACAGATACAGATATAGATATAGATATAGATACAGATATAGATACAGATACAGATACAGATATAGATACAGATACAGATATAGATACAGATACAGATATAGATACAGATACAGATACAGATACAGATACAGATATAGATACAGATACAGATATAGATACAGATACAGATACAGATACAGATATAGATACAGATACAGATACAGATATAGATACAGATACAGATATAGATACAGATACAGATATAGATACAGTTACAGATACAGATACAGATACAGATATAGATACAGATACAGATATAGATACAGATACAGTTACAGATACAGTTACAGATACAGATACAGATACAGATATAGATACAGTTACAGATACAGATACAGATATAGATGCAGATATAGATACAGATACAGATACAGATATAGATATAGATATAGATACAGATACAGATACAGATACAGATATAGATATAGATACAGATACAGATACAGATATAGATACAGATACAGATACAGATGCAGATATAGATACAGATACAGATACAGATACAGATATAGATACAGATACAGATATAGATGCAGATACAGATACAGATACAGATACAGATATAGATACAGATACAGATACAGATACAGATATAGATACAGATATAGATGCAGATATAGATACAGATACAGATACAGATACAGATATAGATACAGTTACAGATACAGATACAGATATAGATATAGATACAGTTACAGATACAGATATAGATACAGATACAGATATAGATACAGATATAGATATAGATACAGTTACAGATACAGATACAGATATAGATATAGATACAGTTACAGATACAGATATAGATACAGATACAGATACAGATACAGATACAGATATAGATACAGATACAGATACAGATACAGATATAGATACAGATACAGATATAGATACAGATACAGATATAGATATAGATACAGATACAGATACAGATACAGATATAGATACAGATACAGATACAGATACAGATACAGATACAGATATAGATACAGATACAGATACAGATACAGATATAGATACAGATACAGATACAGATATAGATACAGATACAGATATAGATATAGATACAGATACAGATATAGATATAGATATAGATACAGATACAGATACAGATACAGATATAGATACAGATACAGATACAGATACAGATACAGATATAGATACAGATACAGATACAGATACAGATACAGATATAGATACAGATACAGATATAGATACAGATACAGATACAGATACAGATACAGATATAGATACAGATACAGATATAGATACAGATACAGATATAGATACAGATATAGATACAGATACAGATATAGATACAGATACAGATATAGATACAGATATAGATACAGATACAGATATAGATACAGATACAGATATAGATACAGATACAGATACAGATATAGATACAGATACAGATATAGATACAGATACAGTTACAGATACAGTTACAGATACAGATACAGATACAGATATAGATACAGATACAGATACAGATATAGATACAGATACAGATACAGATATAGATACAGATACAGATACAGATACAGATATAGATGCAGATATAGATACAGATACAGATATAGATATAGATACAGATACAGATACAGATATAGATACAGATACAGATACAGATGCAGATATAGATACAGATACAGATACAGATACAGATATAGATACAGATATAGATACAGATACAGATACAGATATAGATACAGATACAGATACAGATACAGATATAGATACAGATACAGATATAGATGCAGATATAGATACAGATACAGATACAGATATAGATATAGATATAGATACAGATACAGATACAGATATAGATGCAGATATAGATACAGATACAGATACAGATATAGATATAGATACAGTTACAGATACAGATACAGATACAGATACAGATATAGATATAGATACAGATACAGATATAGATATAGATATAGATACAGATACAGATACAGATATAGATATAGATATAGATACAGATACAGATACAGATACAGATATAGATACAGATACAGATACAGATACAGATACAGATATAGATACAGATACAGATACAGATACAGATACAGATACAGATATAGATACAGATACAGATATAGATATAGATACAGATACAGATACAGATATAGATATAGATATAGATACAGATACAGATACAGATACAGATATAGATACAGATACAGATACAGATACAGATATAGATACAGATACAGATACAGATACAGATACAGATACAGATATAGATATAGATACAGTTACAGATACAGATACAGATATAGATACAGATACAGATACAGATATAGATACAGATACAGATACAGATACAGATACAGATATAGATATAGATACAGTTACAGATACAGATACAGATATAGATACAGATACAGATACAGATACAGATATAGATACAGATACAGATACAGATACAGATACAGATATAGATATAGATATAGATACAGTTACAGATACAGATACAGATACAGATACAGATATAGATACAGATACAGATACAGATACAGATACAGATACAGATATAGATACAGTTACAGATACAGATACAGATATAGATACAGATACAGATACAGATATAGATACAGATACAGATACAGATATAGATACAGATACAGATATAGATGCAGATATAGATATAGATACAGATACAGATACAGATATAGATATAGATACAGTTACAGATACAGATACAGATATAGATACAGATACAGATATAGATACAGATACAGATACAGATATAGATACAGATACAGATACAGATATAGATACAGATACAGATATAGATGCAGATATAGATATAGATACAGATACAGATACAGATATAGATATAGATACAGTTACAGATACAGATATAGATATAGATACAGATACAGATACAGATACAGATATAGATACAGATACAGATACAGATACAGATATAGATACAGATACAGATACAGATACAGATACAGATACAGATATAGATATAGATACAGTTACAGATACAGATACAGATATAGATACAGATACAGATACAGATATAGATACAGATACAGATACAGATATAGATACAGATACAGATATAGATGCAGATATAGATACAGATACAGATATAGATATAGATACAGATACAGATACAGATACAGATATAGATACAGATACAGATACAGATACAGATATAGATACAGATACAGATATAGATGCAGATATAGATACAGATACAGATACAGATACAGATATAGATACAGTTACAGATACAGATACAGATATAGATACAGATACAGATACAGATATAGATACAGATACAGATATAGATGCAGATATAGATACAGATACAGATACAGATACAGATATAGATACAGTTACAGATACAGATACAGATATAGATACAGTTACAGATACAGATATAGATACAGATACAGATATAGATACAGATATAGATATAGATACAGTTACAGATACAGATATAGATACAGATACAGATACAGATACAGATACAGATATAGATACAGATACAGATACAGATATAGATACAGATACAGATACAGATACAGATATAGATATAGATACAGATACAGATATAGATATAGATACAGATACAGATACAGATATAGATATAGATATAGATACAGATACAGATACAGATACAGATACAGATACAGATATAGATACAGATACAGATACAGTTACAGTTACAGATACAGATACAGATACAGATACAGATATAGATACAGATACAGATATAGATATAGATACAGATACAGATACAGATATAGATATAGATACAGATACAGATACAGATATAGATATAGATACAGATACAGATACAGATACAGATATAGATACAGATACAGATATAGATACAGATACAGATATAGATATAGATACAGATACAGATATAGATATAGATACAGATATAGATATAGATATAGATATAGATATATATCGCTCTGGAAACTTCCTGAAGTGAAAAATGTTTCTGAGTCACAAGTAAAGGTCGAGTGTTTTAAAGTGAAAAAGGAGAAAATCCACTGAAAGATGCGACGCCTACCTCTACATTTATAACCCCATCTACTGACGGAAACTCAGTCAAACGAGTTCTCGCTTTGATTCTCAGAATCATCCACATCAGTCTCGGTTTCATCTGCTGAGGTAAAAGTCACTTACTGATCCACTGATCATCACCCTGTGTGTGTGGGGGGGGGAACTAACTTAGCTAGCATGATTATTATGATGATTACACCACCCTGCATCAGATTCACTGAATAGGATCTGATAGTTGTTTCTTACTGATACTTAGATGCTGAGTCCAGATGTGCTGTTAGTTTTGCTCTAGAACATCACAGCTTTTCACAAAGCCTGATGTCCAGTGTAGAGCTTTGTTGCCTAAGATGGACCATAAACGTTAGAGTTATTGCCAGATCCACTGCCACCAACACAGGAAACACTATGTTTATGTACAATAGGTGAGCAACATTTATCACTTTTCCTCTGATTAGCCCTTATATGAATGCTAGGCACACTTACATGCACACAAAACTCCTGATTCCAGGGATTTATAATGACCAGTGAAAGACGGAAATGCGAGCACAGCCCAGATGATTTCTGCTACATCTGTACATCAGCATGACCAAAATAGGTAAAAACAAGTGGGATTTGCAAAACTGCATAAACTTTTTTTCTAGATGCAGGGCGGTGTTATTATTGACTGACTACATAAATGACAGCATAAATGTCCCTTCTCAATCACTACCCAACTGTGGACATCTGTGAGCACATGTATGCGGAAGGGGAGCACGTTTGCCTCACACCTCCAGGGTTGGGGGTTCGAATAACACCCTGCATGCGTGGAGTTCGCATGTTCTCCCTGTGCTCTGGGGTTTCCTCCGGGTTCCCCGGTTTCCTCCCCCAGTCCCCAGTCCAAAGACATGGAGGCTGATTTCCAGATTATCCGTAGTGTGTGATTGTGCCCTGCGATGGATTGGCACCCCGTCCAGGGTCTCCCCTGCCTCGTGCCCCAAGTTCCCTGCTACAGGCTCCTCCGCAAAATATTTTAAAATCTCTACTTTTTGAATTCGTTCTCTTTCATGTTCTACACGTACGATGTGGCACAACAGAAAAGTGTTCGAGCTTGGCCCCTCAGGGTGGGAGGGGCTTACTCTCTCTCCCCTATCAATCACAGAGACTCTAGCCAATCATGGGCGCCTGTGAGCTCTGTGCATGCAGAAGTGGGCGGATAGCGCTTTCCTCCGAGCGTGTTACTCCGCCTTACTCCCCTGACGTCGCAGTTCGAAGTGATGTGGTCGGCTGGCTTCACGTGCCTCGGAGGAAACACGTGACAGCCTTCACCCTCCCTGGTTGTCATGTGATGGATAGCGAAGAGCTGCCTGATGGGCGGGAATTGACTAGATTACGATTACAGGTTTACAAGTTTATCCGTTTGATGTCGCATCCGTAACGCAGATAATCTGCTGTGTATTTGAAACACACAAATCTACACATGAGCTTTTGTCTGTTTTGTCCTCAAGAGACATTTTATTAGCCAATGAGAGCGCAAACGTCACATCCGTAACGCTCCAAACGTACTCATGGATTCCCTGTGGGGGAAAAATAGAAAATGTTTGGCGCAAAAAGCACCGATATTCCTCAGAGCGCCACCTTAAATCTGAGGAGAAGACGACGATCTCAGCTGGTGCTGTATTTCAGCGCGGATGTTGTCTGAACTCAGCTTCTGAACGAACCGGTTTAACTTCACACACACGAACAAAAGCAGGAGCATTTCTACACAGATCAAGAGATCTGAGGAAAATTAGCGTAACAATGAACCACGCCCAGTTACAGCGTGAAGGTTTCAATTTCACCCTGAAATCAAGATCAGTGTTTCGAAACTTTTTGTGTTACAGACACTGATACAATACAAAATACAAAAAAATAATAGATTTGTAGATATTCAGATTTTAATTTAATACTCTACATCAGTTTGGTGACTCGTCCTGTACTCGTGTTGTGTTTGTCCAATTAAATGCACTCTAAAATTTAATATACTGTATGCCCCTCCCACCATGGGGGGGGGGGGGGCGTGTCTTGCTCTACAGCAGCAGCTCATTAGCAATAAACATGGACAAACGTGGAGTCACGGATTGGTCGGAATGCGGGGTACTTTTATATAAAGTGAAACACACGTGAACTAAGACTAGGACCGCGTAACGTAAACGTATACAGGAGCGCGGCACGGATACGACAACATACAACGAAAAAAGAGTGCTACTCTTCGCTGTTCTCCATATTTAGCTAAGCTTTGCTACGGTAAATTTGTTTAGATCGGGTGTGGCCGTGGGCGTGGGCGTGGCCGTGGGTGTGGCACGGTGTATAAATCACTCAAGCGTTTCAATACGCCGTCATGTTTATCATCTGCCACCGTTTCACCTTCCAGCGTTGGGAGGGGGCGTGGCCTGGGGTGGGGGTTGGCGGGGCGGTGCTTTTGTCTAAAATGGCCGCCCTAATACCTTCCTATCTATCCTAAACCATCAGCATTACATTAGCAACGTTAGCCTCGTGTGTGCTAGTGTGCGCTAGTAACCAGAAGCGTATGAGTTCAGGTGTCTTTGGACGGAGAAACTTTTAATGAGGAAATATAAATACGTCCATTTTAAAACGTGTGGAGTCACGTGGAGATGTGCGGTTTCAGTGTCTGACCCCTGAGCCGTGTTTACTCTCTCGAGGAGACCGGGGATGTCCTCGTCTCTGAGCTGCTAACAAGAGGCGCTAACAATCTCGTGTTCTGGCTCTGACACACACACACACACACACACAAACACACACACACAAACACACACACACAAACACACACAAACACTCTGTCTAATCCTTTAAGCTCCATGAGTTCTGAGAGCTGCTGGCTGGAGGCCTCACTTTCTCTAATCAACCTGTGTTCATGTTCGTGTCCCTTTTAATAAACACATCCAGTGGGGTTTTTTAAATCAGATTTTACACAAATATATTATAATTAACTCCGTGTCTCACACGGTCTGTCGACTTTTTACCCAAACACACCATCACACGCTTTTATTTACTCTCCACATCACAGCGATAGTGTTTAATGTTAGCTAGCATTAGATCTCAATATATTAGCAAGAGTCGAGTTGAATAATAAAGTAATGTCCAGATTTACTTTATTAATGTTTTTTTTTTTTTTTTTTAGAATTAGCACTTATCTCTTAGCTAAGGTTAGCTTTCTTAGCTAACAAAATAACTAACTAACCTTAGCATTCATTAGCATTCGCTTTAAACTTCTTTTCAGCAATCTGTAAACTTACTGCATCGTAGTAATACTCAGCGTGCTGCTCATAAACACGTCAGATAATAATGAACAGAGGGCGTGGCGACTGATGATGATGATGATGAAGATGATGAACTGCGTCTGCCATTTAACTGCTTTCCATCACGGAAACATTTGCGGCGACTATTTGTGATTCATTTGCATTTACGCTTTCTCCACTGTGATGCAAACTAACAGCTTTTCATAGCTTTTTATCCACCATAGTGCTGTGTGTGTGTGTGTGTGTGTGTGTGTGTGTGTGTGTGTGAGAAAGAGAGAGAGAGATCAGATCTGTACAGGATCTTCGATCCACTCATTTTGGCCTTATAAAGCAACCCACCTGAAAACGATGCTAGCGTTAATTCTGCGGCTAAGCGCTTAGCATAATACCACAAGAAGCTAGCATGGTTTGCAGGTGGATCATTGTATAACTGGGTGTAACGAGACGTTCAGGCTGTAATTCACCTGAAAACCTCTGAAATGCTTGAAATCGAGGCTTTTAGTTCAAATGACGCACCTGAAGATTTTATCTCTTGATATTTATTTTCTTTTGGAATATTTTTTCCTTTTCATTCTTGTTCTTGTTGTCAACTTGGGATTTATTTTTCATGCAGATGTGCACATACACGTGCATCACAACTTTTTATTTCATTAAATAGATTCTGAATCCAATCTACTGTCTCTGATTAACACTTTAATTAATTTTTCAGTTTATTTATTTATTTATTTATTTGTCTATTCATTCATTCACTCATTCATTTACGTTCTCTTTCTTTTCTTGTCCTCTCGTAGGAGTAGCTTTAATATTTAATACATATTTTTTTTATTATATTTATAAAAAATAATATGTATTTATTATGGTTATTGCTAACAATGTCCTGACAGTCCTCTGAAGCATGGTGGTGGTAGTGTCGGTGGTGATTCAGTTCAAACAAAATAAAATAAATAAACAAACGTTAATCTCATAGCTGTTAGAAAAATCCAGTGTGTCATAATAACTTACTGGTTATGATATTGTGTGTGTGTGTGTGTGTGTGTGTGTGTGTGTGTGTGTGTGTGTGTGTGTGTGATAATCTCATTTTGATCTCCACACATTACTTGAACATCAGTTCCTATAACACTCTGCTACCTTCTCACTATGCACCCGGGTTATTCCTCTTTAAATTTTTCATGCTTACTGATGATGAAATGATGCTTATTGTTTTTCACTTTAATTAATAGGTTAAAATTTTACAATAGAGGTAGAAACGGTTCTGACATGATTTATCTTGGTTTCGTTTTTTTTTTTTACGTCACGAAAACCTGCCATTTTAACAGGGGTGTGTAGACTTTTTTAGATCCATTGTAAGTATTGAATGAAAATCTTACCAAAGCAAAGACTTCATGGTCCTCTGAAGGGGGTGTGGTTAATAAATTATTTATTATTATTATTATTATTTTTTTTTTTAAATAATATCACTAAGCAGGGGGTCAGTAATATATCATGAGAATGCAATCTGAACTATGTATACCTGTGTTAACTCTGTGATGTAGTATAGTCATTTAAGCAGGATAAATAATGATGTAATTATATTAGAGTAATTATTTATATCAGTGGTTTATATTAAAATGCTAAACTTTATTTTATTTCCTTTTCTCTTCTCAAGCTGCTGTGTTGCTGACTTTGCAGATCTCACATGGTACGTGGAGCGACAGCGCTGATCGAGATAAGTCGTTAACCTTTTCTTGGAGCAAATTGAGCAAAGGACAAACACACACACACACACACACACATGGAGCGCTGAGTGTTTGCTCTCACCTCTGACTGAAATAGCCGCCGGCCGCGTGCCTGGCCAGTGCTGGACGGACAGTTAGGTAACACTTAATCAGAGAGAGCTAAAGCTCGGCTTATCTAATGATAGGAGCTCATGGCTGTGCCTGGACCTGCTGTGCTTTTCTACTCAATAAAGCCACAGCAGGAGTGTTACATCACGATGTATCAGTATGACGGTGTACCACAATGAAGGGACAACAACGCCGCTATCATGAACATCAAGCGATAAAAAAAGATCGTTCCTTTTCTACGTATTTAAAAGAGACCTTCTCAATACAAAAATGTGGCAAAGCAACACGTCCGATCTGTGTCTGATCATTCCTCACACCGAGCGTGTGGTCCGACGTTTCTCCAGTTCCCCACTCACAGCTTTACTTCCTACCTGCAATTAGCTCCCGTTTACAGTTTGGAAGAAAAACTAAGCGTGGTTTCATCTTCTCCTGTCATACTCGACCTGTCAGTTAATGTGTAGGAAGACAAATAAAGGATGGAAAGAAGCATCAGAGATCGTTGGTGTCTCTGGTGACTTTAGGTAGCTGGTACAGTTAGCTTGCTTTGCTAATATAATCTGAGAACAAAGAGTGCGTAACACATAACACACACAATAGATTTTCACACTGACTAGTGCATTATTTAATGTGTTTAACCTGTTCACGATAGATAGATAGATAGATAGATAGATAGATAGATAGATAGATAGATAGATAGAGAGATAGATAGATAGATAGATAGATAGAGAGATAGATAGATGGATGGATGGATGGATGGATAGATAGATAGATATGTACAGTAGATAGATAGATAGATAGATGGATGGATAGATAGATAGATAGATAGATAGATGGATGGATAGATAGATATTTACAGTAGATAGATAGATAGATAGATAGATAGATAGATAGATAGATAGATAGATAGATAGATGTGTGAGACGTGTGTCTGTACTGTACAGATTTGTGCAGTGGTCCTCTTCCTGGTGACCTTTGACCCAGTGAACCCTGTGAGATGTTCTGCAGGATGTGGTCTCTCAGTTATTTATAAGAATGGGTTTGGGGCTGTTTTATTGACCTTTGAGCTGGAGTTGATTGCTGTATTTTAGGTTTTTGCTTTGTTTTAATCGGACACTGATCTGATTTCATCTCATTACTGATTCATTTCATTCCCATAGCCGTATTAAACTCTGTGTATCCCTGTGCATGCAAAAAATTATGCAAAATACGAGCGTCAGGATCATATCGCATGGCACTGCATTCACGTCAATGTCATACACTGGTGTGTAGATGTGTGTGGGGTGTGTAATGGGTGCAGACCCCATCCTCAGCCAACACACACACACACACACACACACACACATTCACAGCCACCTGACTCAGCATACTCCCAGCCTCAGGGTTTTCAGGAGCCATGAAGGAGAACACACACACACACACACACACACACACACACACACACACACAGGTGCTTGTGATTTAAGGCTAATGGCAGGAGGCTTTCATGACTTTAATCTGCTTAAATAAAGCATGGCTTCCAATGTGAGAGGACATCTGCTCTTACACCCTGTCTGTCTGCTCATTTTGGGATATTAAAAACACCTCCATCTTTTAAACAAACAAACAAACAAATAAATAAATAAAAACTTGTTTAGTTGCTAATAACGCTCATGCTAGCTCAACTGCTACTATCACTACGTTATTTCATTTGAATAGCTCGTAGAATAGAAAGCGTCTGCAGTTTGGTTGTTTATTGTTTATTTACAGTCTTCAGTATTTTCTGTAACATTAGTGAGCGGCTTTGATGAAGCACAAAAGTTGTCGATTTTTTTCCCCGACAGAACAAGAAAAATTACAGGAAGTGCGCGCTGAAAGAGATCGGCACGCGCCGTGCATGCTGAGTAGCCGTCGCCGGGGCAACCGCGTTGCGGCTCTGATAGGCCTTTTCAGCGAAGTCACGTGACCCGCGGCTTTGACGTCACCGGGGTTTCGGAGCTGAGAGCTGAGCCGAGCGCGCGCACTGTCTGTCATTCTGCGGAGTTTGGAGTGGCGACTGGCTTTCTGTCTCTCTCTCTCTCTCTCTCTCTCTCTCTCTCTCTCTCTCTCTCTGATATCTGATAGTGGTTCTGTATCTGATATCTCTCTATTACACACACACACGCGCGCGCGTGTGTTCTGTCAGCGCGTCTCCAGGTTATGGACGTCTAAAAGATCAGAAAACATCAGCTGTCCATCTACATTTCCTGCGGTGAGTTTATGTCTGTCTGTCTGTCTCACACTGTCTGTCTCTCACTCACACACTGTCTGTCTCGCTCTAACACACTGTCTGTCTCTCACTCACACACTGTCTGTCTCGCTCTAACACATTGTCTGTCTCTCTGTGCAAGACAATAAAGAGCTAAATGAGTTTAAAAAAAAACAACAAAAAAAAAACTAACTAAATATGATATGGAAACTTTAGTGCACTATAGAGGGTCTGAAATAACAACTTAATGTACCCTGTCTAGTGCACTAAATATGGGCTGAAATATGAGCTTAATGCACCTATCTAGAGCACTAAAGAGCAGCTGAAATAGCAACTTAATGTACCCTATCTAGTGCACTAAATATGGGCTGAAATAACAGCTTAACAATAAAGCAGATGATTAAGGGTTATAATTCAGCTCTGCTTGAGTTCAAAAATGAAAAGTAAAGTGTGGAGTATACAGTGAGGAGTATACAGTGAGGAGTGGACAGTGTGGAGTATACAGTGAGGAGTATACAGTGTGGAGTATACAGTGAGGAGTATACAGTGTGGAGTATACAGTGTGGAATGGACAGTGAGGAGTGGACAGTGAGGAGTGGACAGTGTGGAGTATACAGTGTGGAGTATACAGTGTGGAGTGGACAGTGTGGAGTAAACAGTGTGGAGTATACAGTGTGGAGTGGACAGTGTGGAGTATACAGTGAGGAGTATACAGTGTGGAGTGGACAGTGTGGAGTGGACAGTGAGGAGTGGACAGTGTGGAGTATACAGTGTGGAGTATACAGTGTGGAGTGGACAGTGTGGAGTGGACAGTGTGGAGTGGACAGTGTGGAGTATACAGTGTGGAGTGGACAGTGAGGAGTGGACAGTGAGGAGTGGACAGTGAGGAGTATACAGTGTGGAGTATACAGTGTGGAGTGGACAGTGTGGAGTGGACAGTGAGGAGTATACAGTGTGGAGTGGACAGTGTGGAGTATACAGTGTGGAGTATACAGTGAGGAGTGGACAGTGTGGAGTGGACAGTGTGGAGTGGACAGTGTGGAGTATACAGTGTGGAGTATACAGTGTGGAGTATACAGTGTGGAGTATACAGTGTGGAGTGGACAGTGTGGAGTGGACAGTGTGGAGTGGACAGTGAGGAGTGGACAGTGTGGAGTATACAGTGTGGAGTGGACAGTGAGGAGTGGACAGTGTGGAGTGGACAGTGAGTTGTGGACAGTGTGGAGTGGACAGTGTGGAGTATACAGTGTGGAGTGGACAGTGTGGAGTGGACAGTGTGGAGTATACAGTGTGGAGTATACAGTGAGGAGTGGACAGTGTGGAGTATACAGTGTGGAGTATACAGTGTGGAGTATACAGTGTGGAGTATACAGTATGGAGTATACAGTGAGGAGTGGACAGTGTGGAGTGGACAGTGTGGAGTACACAGTGTGGAGTGGACAGTGTGGAGTATACAGTGTGGAGTGGACAGTGAGGAGTGGACAGTGAGGAGTATACAGTGTGGAGTGGACAGTGAGAAGTATACAGTGTGGAGTGGACAGTGAGGAGTATACAGTGTGGAGTATACAGTGTGGAGTGGACAGTGTGGAGTATACGGTGTGGAGTGGACGGTGAGGAGTGGACGGTGAGGAGTGGACAGTGAGGAGTGGACAGTGTGGAGTATACAGTGAGGAGTATACAGTGTGGAGTATACAGTGTGGAGTGGACAGTGTGGAGTACACAGTGTGGAGTGGACAGTGTGGAGTGGACAGTGAGGAGTGGACAGTGAGGAGTATACAGTGTGGAGTGGACAGTGAGGAGTATACAGTGTGGAGTGGACAATGTGGAGTGGACAGTGTGGAGTGGACAGTATGGAGTGGACAGTGAGGAGTATACAGTGTGGAGTATACAGTGTGGAGTATACAGTGTGGAATGGACAGTGAGGAGTATACAGTGTGGAGTGGACAGTTAGGAGTATACAGTGTGGAGTGGACAGTGAGGAGTATACAGTGTGGAGTGGACAGTATGGAGTGGACAGTGTGGAGTGGACAGTGTGGAGTATACAGTGTGGAGTGGACAGTGAGGAGTGGACAGTGTGGAGTGGACAGTGAGGAGTATACAGTGAGGAGTGGACAGTGTGGAGTGGACAGTATGGAGTGGACAGTGAGGAGTATACAGTGTGGAGTGGACAGTATGGAGTATACAGTGTGGAGTGGACAGTATGGAGTGGACAGTGAGGAGTATACAGTGTGGAGTGGACAGTATGGAGTGGACAGTGAGGAGTATACAGTGAGGAGTATACAGTATGGAGTATACAGTGAGGAGTGGACAGTGTGGAGTGGACAGTGTGGAGTATACAGTGAGGAGTGGACAGTGTGGAGTGGACAGTGAGGATTATACAGTGTGGAGTGGACAGTATGGAGTGGACAGTGAGGAGTGGACAGTGAGGAGTATACAGTGTGGAGTGGACAGTATGGAGTGGACAGTGTGGAGTGGACAGTGAGGAGTATACAGTGTGGAGTGGACAGTGTGGAGTATACAGTATGGAGTGGACAGTGAGGAGTGGACAGTGAGGAGTATACAGTGTGGAGTGGACAGTGTGGAGTGGACAGTGAGGAGTATACAGTGTGGAGTATACAGTGAGGAGTGGACAGTATGGAGTGGACAGTGAGGAGTATACAGTGTGGAGTGGACAGTGTGGAGTGGACAGTGAGGAGTGGACAGTGAGGAGTGGACAGTATGGAGTGGACAGTGAGGAGTATACAGTGAGGAGTGGACAGTGTGGAGTATACAGTATGGAGTGGACAGTGAGGAGTGGACAGTGAGGAGTATACAGTGTGGAGTGGACAGTGTGGAGTGGACAGTGTGAAGTGGACAGTGTGGAGTGGACAGTATGGAGTGGACAGTGTGGAGTGGACAGTATGGAGTGGACAGTGAGGAGTATACAGTGAGGAGTGGACAGTGTGGAGTGGACAGTATGGAGTGGACAGTGAGGAGTATACAGTGAGGAGTGGACAGTGAGGAGTATACAGTGTGGAGTGGACAGTGTGGAGTGGACAGTGTGGAGTGGACAGTATGGAGTGGACAGTGTGGAGTGGACAGTATGGAGTGGACAGTGAGGAGTGGACAGTGTGGAGTGGACAGTGTGGAGTGGACAGTGTGGAGTGGACAGTATGGAGTGGACAGTGAGGAGTGGACAGTGAGGAGTGGACAGTATGGAGTGGACAGTGAGGAGTATACAGTGAGGAGTGGACAGTGTGGAGTATACAGTATGGAGTGGACAGTGAGGAGTGGACAGTGAGGAGTATACAGTGAGGAGTGGACAGTGAGGAGTGGACAGTGTGGAGTGGACAGTATGGAGTGGACAGTATGGAGTGGACAGTGTCCTCCATTAATTCACTTACATTTGTAAGCGACTCCTCAAGTCAGTCACAAACATTTGTTAAAGACTCCTCCAGTGATTCCATTATATTTGTAAGTGACTCCTGGCGTAATTTACTTATATTTGTAATATAAGTAATTTTATAATATAATACTTGTCCTCAAGTGATTCACTTTCATTTTAAAATGACTCCTTACTTACATTTGTAAACAAAACCTTGAGAAATTCACGTTCATTTGTTAATGACTCCTCCAGTGATTCACTCACATTTGTAAACCCCCCCTTTGAGTGATTCACGTACATTTGTAAGTGACTCAAAGGATTCATTTATTGACTCCGTTTGTAAGCGACTTCTTAATAGATTCACATGTTTATAAACAACATGTGTAATTAATTTACAGTAATTTGTAAATGAATTCGCTTATAATATGTCAACGGCTCTTCCAGTGATTCACTTGTATCTCTCAGCCATGCCTTGACTGATTTACATTTGTAAGCGATTCCTCGAGTGATTCACTGATTCAGATAATTTTGTAAACGAATCCTTGAGTGATTCACTTCCATTTGTTAATGGCTCCTCAAGTGATTTACTTACATTTGTAAGTGACACCTCGCGTGATTTACATTTGTACGTGACTCCTGAAGTGGTTCAAATGATTCACTTACCTTTGTAAATGACTTCCCGAGTGCTTCACTTACGTTTGTAAATGTACTGATTTACTTATGTCAGTAGGACGCCTTTCTTTATCTCGGGAGATCAGACGTGCCGTCTGCTCAGGGAACTACTTTGATTGGAGTGTTTGTGTGTGCTGTATTTCTGCTGTATTTTATATATTGCAGTAAATTTCGCATTTGTGCACAGTTTATTTATTTACATCAATATCTGTGCAGTAGCATTGTCTAATTCATTGTAACGTCAAATGTCAATTTAAATGTCAGACAGCTCGGTCTCTTCCTGTGGAATGTTATTCACGATACACTCGGGTGTTCAGTGTTTAGTGTTTTCTGTATAACAGGTTCTGGTTAAATTCACTGTAACAGACCATCACCCATGAACACGGCTCGGCTTACAGGAAGTCTCTCGGCCTTGTTCAGAGAGAGAGTATTATAAAAGAGAGAGAGGACTGCGAGCGAATGCGGGAGGGTGTGTTTAAGGCTGCACGATTTCCTCAATTATAATAGAGCTGCAAAAACTGTAGCTTTTTCAGGGGACCGAGTGCTACATGTGACAGGTATACACACTATATACAGTGTTTGTGTAGTCAATCAAACATAATCCGCTGCAAATGACTTATGAATGAATTATGAAACAAGGATGACAACAATCAGTGTTTTATTACTTTATTAATTACAGAAGAACAAAAAAAAAAAAGTCACAATCCCATTATTTAGTTATGTTATGTAAAAACTGAGAAACTAGTACATGGATGTTTCAGGCAAAGTTCACAGTGATATATATACAGCTGCATCTCAATAAATTAGAATGTCGTGGAAAAGTTCGTTTATTTCAGTAATTCAACTCAAATTGTGAAACTCGTGTATTAAATAAATTCAATGCACACAGACTGAAGTAGTTTAAGTCTTTGGTTCTTTTAATTGTGATGATTTTGGCTCACATTTAACAAAAACCCACCAATTGACTATCTCAACAAATTAGAATATGGTGACATGCCAATCAGCTAATCAACTCAAAACACCTGCAAAGGTTTCCTGAGCCTTCAAAATGGTCTCTCAGTTTGGTTCACTAGGTAAGCCACAAACATTCATTGCCAAAGAAGCTGGCTGTTCACAGAGTGCTGTATCCAAGCATGTTAACAGAAAGTTGAGTGGAAGGAAAAAGTGTGGAAGAAAAAGATGCACAACCAACCGAGAGAACCGCAGCCTTATGAGGATTGTCAAGCAAAATCGATTCAAGAATTTGAGTGAACTTCACAAGGAATGGACTGAGGCTGGGGTCAAGGCATCAAGAGCCACCACACACAGACGTGTCAAGGAATTTGGCTACAGTTGTCGTATTCCTCTTGTTAAGCCACTCCTGAACCACAGACAACGTCAGAGGCGTCTTACCTGGGCTAAGGAGAAGAAGAACTGGACTGTTGACCAGTGGTCCAATATCCTCTTTTCAGATGAGAGCAAGTTTTGTATTTCATTTGGAAACCAAGGTCCTAGAGTCTGGAGGAAGGGTGGAGAAGCTCATAGCCCAAGTTGCTTGAAGTCCAGTGTTAAGTTTCCACAGTCTGTGATGATTTGGGGTGCAATGTCATCTGCTGGTGTTGGTCCATTGTGTTTTTTGAAAACCAAAGTCACTGCACCCGTTTACCAAGAAATTTTGGAGCACTTCATGCTTCCTTCAGCTGACCAGCATTTTGAAGATGCTGATTTCATTTTCCAGCAGGTTTTGGCACCTGCCCACACTGCCAAAAGCACCAAAAGTTGGTTAAATGACCATGGTGTTGGTGTGCTTGACTGGCCGGCAAACTCACCAGACCTGAACCCCATAGAGAATCTATGGGGTATTGTCAAGAGGAAAATGAGAAACAAGAGACCAAAAAATGCAGATGAGCTGAAGGCCACTGTCAAAGAAACCTGGGCTTCCATACCACCTCAGCAGTGCCACAAACTGATCACCTCCATGCCACGCCGAATTGAGGCAGTAATTAAAGCAAAAGGAGCCCCTACCAAGTATTGAGTACATGTACAGTAAATGAACATACTTTCCAGAAGGCCAACAATTCACTAAAAATGTTTTTTTTATTGGTCTTATGAAGTATTCTAATTTGTTGAGATAGTGAATTGGTGGGTTTTTGTTAAATGTGAGCCAAAATCATCACAATTAAAAGAACCAAAGACTTAAACTACTTCAGTCTGTGTGATTGAATTTATTTAATACACGAGTTTCACAATTTGAGTTGAATTACTGAAATAAATGAACTTTTACACGACGTTCTAATTTATTGAGATGCACCTGTATATATATACACACACACATACAGTACTGTGCAAATGTTTTAGACACATGCAAAGAAATGCTGTAGAGCAAAGATGCCTTCACAATAATGAAATTAAATGTTTGTACATTTAAAATAAAAAAAAACATAAAGAGCAGTAAACAGTAGTAAATGAAACAAAGTCAATATTTGGTGTGACAAAAAAATATAAATAAAAATAGTAGTCTTCGGTACAATTAGTGCAGTTTTATAAGGAAATGAGCTGGTAAGTTTTATTGAGCATCTTGCAGAACCAGACACAGTTCTTCTGGACACTTTGACTTTCGCACTCGCTTCTTATTTTTGCAGCGAAACCCAGCAGCCTTCATTGTGTTTACTGTCTGAAAAGTGTCTCTTATGTAATACGCTGCTTTCTTTAATTACGTACAAACATTTTTCTGTAGCATTTAATTCAGTGCTAGAAAACTAATGTTTGGGAATCTAAAATGTTTTTTGTACTGACTTGATAATGTAGACGTCATAAAATAAAACATCTATAACAAAGTTTGTACTAAAAGAAATAGGATGCCTAAAACTTTTGCACAGTACTGTATATATATATATATATACACAGTACACTGTTACTGTTATATACAGTATATACTGTTTTTGTGTATATCTCATACTAAATAGTGTTAGATTTTCAAACGAATTACAACATAAAACAAAGGCAGCCTGAGTAAACACACAATACAGTTTTTATGTATTTATTTTTTATTGAAGCAAAAAAAAAGAAAAAGAAAAACTAATTTCCCCCTTAAACGTAAACTCTGGTTCTGCCTCCTTTAGCAGCAATAACTGCAACCAAATGCTTATGATAACTGGAGATCAGTCTGTGGTGGAATTTTGGCCCACTCTTCTTTGCAGAACTGCTTTAGTTCAGCCACACTGGAGGGATTTTGAGCATGAACTGCCCCGTTTAAGGTCCTGCCACGGCATCTCAACTGGTTCATGTCAGGACTTTGACTAGGCCACTCCAAAACTTAAATTTAGCTTTTTCTTGAGCCATTCAGAGGTGGACTTACTGCTATGCTTTGGATCATTTTCTTGCTGCATAATCCAGTTGCGCTTGAGTTTCATCTTATGGACTGAAGACCGGACATTCTCCTTTAGGATTTTCTGGTAGACAGCAGAATTAATTTTTCCCTCAATTATTGCAAGTTTCCCAGGCCCTGAAGCAGCAAAGCATCCCCACACCATCACACTTCCACCACCATGCTGGACCGTAGGTATGATGTTCTTTTTGTGGAATTCTGTGTTTGGTTTACACCAGATGTAACGGAACCCCTGTCTTCCAAACAGTTCCACTTTCGACTCATCAATCCACAGAACATTCTCCCAAAAGTTTGTGGATCATCAAGGTGTGTTTTGGCAAAATTCAGACGAGCCTTAATGTTCTTCTGGGTTAGCAGTGGTTTTCACCTCACCACTCTTCCATGGATGCCATTTTTGCCCAGTGCCTTTCTGATAGTGGAGTCATGAACAGTGACCTTTAGTGATGCAAGAGAGGCCTGTAGGTCCTTTGATGTTGTCCTTGGCTCTTTTGTGATTTCCTGGATGAGTAGCTGCTGTGCTCTTGGAGGAATTTTGGAAGGTCGGTCACTTCTGGGAAGGTTCACTACTGTGCCGAGTTTTTCCATTTGGAGATGATGGCTCTCACTGTGGTTCTTTGGAGTCCCAGAGCCTTTGAAATAGCTTTGTAACACCAGACTGATGTATTTCAATCACCTTCTTCCTCATAATTTCTGGAATTTCTTTCAACTTTGGCATAGTGTGTTACTGGGTAAGACCTTTTAACCAACTTCATGCTGTTGAAAAAGTTCTATATAAGTGTTGATTTGATTGAACAGGGTTTGCAGTAATCAGGGCTGGTTGTGTCTAGTCCAGCTGAACCCCATTATCAATGCAGTTTCATAGATTTGGGGAATTAGTAACTGCGGGGGCAAATACATTTTCACACAGGCCCAGTTGGTATTTTGCTTCAATAAATAACACTATCATTTAAAAACCGCATTTTGTGTTTACTCAGGCTGCCTCTGTTTTACCTTAGATTTTGCTTTAATTTCTGGAACAATTTAGTATTGGATATACACAAAAACAGAAGAAATCAGGATGGGGGTAAATACTTTTTCACAGCACTGAATATATACAAAGACAAAGAGATTGAGAAGGAAAGAAAGACAGAGAGAGAGAAAGAAAGAAAAAGAGAGAGTCAAGAAAGAGATCTAGAAAGAGAACGTAAGAGATAAGAGAGAGGGAGTGAAAGATAAACGTTAAAATTCCCTCAGCTACATTTTAAAGCACTACTGTGTGTGTGTGTGTGTGTGTGTGTGTGTGTGTGTGTGTGTGTGTGTGTGTGTGTAGGAAATGAACACACATCCGGAATGACAGGTGACAGATAGGATGTCAGTTAACACACATGGAGTTGAGTAAATGATTGTGTGTGAGGCAAGTGTGTCTTTAGTGCAAGATTAAAGCCTCACAATCTGCACCACATATTACAGCTATAACAATAATCTCACTGTAGGATAAACTCACTGTACGATAATCTCACTGTACGATAAACTCACGCTACGATAAACTCACTGTACGATAAACTCACGTTACGATACACTCACGTTACGATACACTCACTGTACGATAAACTCACGCTACGATAAACTCACTGTACGATAAACTCACGCTACGATAAACTCACTGTACGATAAACTCACGCTACGATAAACTCACTGTACGATAAACTCACGCTACGATAAACTCACTGTACGATAAACTCACGTTACGATACACTCACGTTACGATAATCTCACTGTACGGTAAATTCACTGTACGATAATCTCACTGTACGATAATCTCACTGTACGATAAACTCACGTTATGATAAACTCACTGTACGATAAACTCACGTTACGATAAACTCACGTTACGATAAATATGTGATGCAATAAATAATATGATAAAGTCATGAAACAATGAAGTTACGATATGAAAACGCACCACACCGTAATATTAACAATATGTTTATTATTTATGTTGATATGTATACGGTTTCGGGACACCTTCGGGCTCTCACATTTCTTTGCATGTTATATTCTACTCTATATCTTGCATATCTTGATTAATCAGCACTGTACCCGGGACTATGGCTGTAGTGTTTATCTCACTGTCTCACACACACACACACACACACACACACACACACACACACACACACACACACACACTAACAGACAGAACACATTCGGTCACGGAGTTTCTCACACACTCGGAGAGCGACGGAGTTTCATCAGGGTTACAGGCCACTCGTTTTACCCAGAGTGTGAGCTAATTTTAGCCCTGATGGATGGTTTGGCTCTGAGGTTTTGGATTTAAGAAGCTCGGCTTCTAAAACAGTGACGTCTGATTTGGGTTTTTTTTGTGCGTAAAAATAAATGATGCTGAAACTCAGTGACTGAAACATGGAAATATATATATATATATATTTGTATTGAAAGGAAACTTCACACGGGACAATTTGTACATTTTAGGCATGTTTTAATAATGAGCTTCACGATACACCACAATATTTAATGTGGATAACTTTATTATCACGGACGTAAAACCGCTATTTATTTACATTTCACTTTTTATTTATTGTATTTGATTTGTTTATGAAGAGCCATGCATTTTACATTAACTTAAAATCAGGCTCAACTCAAATAATCCCGAACACCTCATTAATCACACTCAACTCAAATAATCCCGAACGGCTCATTAATCACACTCAACTCAAATAATCCCAAACGGCTCATTAATCACACTCAACTCAAATAATCCCGAACGGCTCATTAATCACACTCAACTCAAATAATCCCAAACGGCTCGTTAATCACACTCAACTCAAATAATCCCAAACGGCTCATTAATCATGCTCAGCTCGAATAATCCCGAACGGCTCATTAATCACGCTCAACTCAAATAATCCCGAACGGCTCATTAATCACGCTCAACTCAAATAATCCCGAACGGCTCATTAATCACGCTCAACTCAAATAATCCCGAACGGCTCATTAATCACGCTCAACTCGAATAATCCCGAACAGCTCGTTAGACGTCACGTCCTCCTATAACACTCTCACTTTCAGAATGATTAATTTCAGCTCCTCTACACGAGCGCACTTTATAGACAACTGAACAATTTTGTATTGGACTTTTAAACATTAGTGCTACCTGACATTAGCTTAGCCCCCCGTCCCAAATGGCACACTCTGCCCTTGTGGCCCTCCTCCGAGTCCACACTTTGGTGACGTCAGCTAATGCAGACCTATGGGGCGCTAAGGCGCGAGTCCATGAGGGCGATGTGGCTATTAATAGACGACTTTTCGTCGTCGATGGCGGAAAGAGGAAGATGTTGCCGGTTGTTGTTGTTTTCACTGTGCCGCTAGCTAATCCTTACTAAAGGATATTCTGAAACCGTAAATACAAAAACAGCATCGTTTTTATCAGATAAACATTGACAATGGTCATAACCTGCAGTTCCATTCCATTTTAATTGACTATAATTTCACGTTTTTAATTTTCAAACTATATGATGAAATATTACTAAAAGCTAAAGCTACAGTTCAGTTACATTGTAAATCATTGTTAATTATAAAAACAAAAACATACACTTAAAAATCCTCTTTTCTGTCATGTCGGCTAAAACCTGCACTCGAAACTCCGCCTCCGTTTCCCACGTCAACGAAACTCCTCCTCTGCTTTCTGATTGGTCTGTCGCAAGGACTGGCGTGAGCCTGCTGCAGTGAGGGCTTCGATGAAGACAGCATCGAGGGCACAAAGGGGGCGCTCACGAGCACCCTCACTAAAGTGCTAAAATCACAAATGGGACACACTACGGACTCGTAGACTTCTGAAGGCCGTGAGACCGCAGGTCCACATGAAGTGCGCCATTTGGGACAGGGGGCTTAGCGTGCTAACTTGCTAACAGGCTACATGTAGCCGTGTCGGTGCTGCTGCAAGCTCCGCCCCTTAGGTTTCGTAATGTATCATTGGGACAGATCAGAGTGAAAAGCTGTTTACTGTTCTACGTTTTGAAAGCGTAACTCCTCGGTCCTGCTGGGAGCCTAAGAGCTTTCTTACTCCCCTTCTCCGATTACAGCCCCGTCCCCGAGCAGGGCTGGCTCAGGGCTGTGATTGGACAGTGATTGCTTTTCAGTGTGACACGACTACAGCACAGTGATCGTAGTGAAGTTAACGTACATTCACTTCCGAAACCACTGTTTAATTCTTTAAAAAGGAAAACCGCGCTGATCCTTTTCCCTCAGCTGTGATTGCTTTTCTATCTCGAACGGAATCTTCTCCATGCATACAAACGATGTCTGAATGCACATCTGGGATAACGTGTAATGATTTGAGACACAGGTTCAGACCGTAAGCAGGAAAGAAAGACCAGATAGTTGACAGGAACAGGAAGTTGTGACCAAATATGGAAAAAAACGAGGAAAAAGTGCAGCGGAAAGATCGAGGATTTCACGAGAACGGAAAATCAGAGGTGGATCTCTCTCTCTCTCTCTCTCTCTCTCTGGCTCTCTCTCTCTATCACCTCATCCTCTCCTTCGGATTAGCGCGAGGATAAGCCGTGCCTACGGGATAAAAATAAGAGCTCGTGTGCGTTACACAATGAGCAAAGACGAAGGGACGAATCTTAGCACGTGTTGACTGTATGATTCGACGCAAACGCCTCAGTAAGCTGCAGCACCGGAGGAGAAAAACACAAGAGTCGAAGATTCAAGATCCATACACAGAAAATCAGGGATCGCGTGTCGCTTTGTTGCTGGCTAGCGTGAAGGCGGTGTTACCGAGCGTTAGAAATGACGATCCGTTCAGTTGACTTGAGAAATCAAACATGAGCCGTGCGATTATTAACGCGACCAGAGGCGGGATTCTGCACCACAAGGTTGCGGGTTCGAATCCCAGGGCTTTCAGAGAGCCGCTAATAAACACAAACACTGTCCTGTTAGTGTTAGTTAATGCAGATAATCTGACACAAACGATCACTAATCATTTAATAAGCAACTAGCATTTTACGAACAGGATAAAAAAAAAATACACGTGCGAGAAATGTGGTGTGAAAGAAAGAAAGAAAGAAAGAGAGAGAAAAATGGAGGAACTGAGAACGTTAAAGAAACACTGGAGCACAGGGAAAGAGAAATAGGATTTTAAAAAAAGGTGTAAGAGAAATACAGATGTGTATGATGTGGACGGAATAAAAATCAAAACAGGAATGTGTGTGTGGGGTGGGGGTGGGGGTGGGGGGGGGCGGAGCAAAGCAAAAGGGAGAATGAGACAGAAGACAGAACAAAGAGAGAGAACAACAACAAAAAAAACCTTAAAGTGACGAAAAACAAGAAAGAGACAAAAATAGAACGAGACAGAAAATAAAAAGGAAAACTTGAGAGATTTTGAGACAGAGGGACGGTGCGGTGTTTTCCGTCCACGTGAAACAAAACACCTAAATGTCAGTAAAAGGTTTTTACGGGGGAAAAGTCGGGCGAGATGAAGACGAGATAAAAAATGAAGCGTGATGGAAAGGTTTTAATGATGAGGGGAAAGAGTTAACGGGAGAAATGAAAGAATAACAAACGCTGTTCTTCGTTCCGTTCTTCATAACGTAGTCTTTTCACGTTCACGCCGTCTTTGGGATTTTCGCATGAATGTAGTTGATGTAAACACAGAGTTTCTCACAGATCTATTCGCTTTAAAACTGAGAAAGAGACAATAATAAAGAAGTATGAAGGGATTTTAAGCCTTTTAGGAGATTTGTACTTCACCTGAGTGCCTGAAAATTCATACTTTTATTCAATTACATTTAAATGGAAAAATAAAATATTACATGTAATTGAATGTTAGTCATTTTTTTTACTTTGTCAAAAATTATATATCTAATGTTTTATATATCTAATGTTTTATATATCTAATGTTTTATATATCTAATGTTTTATATATCTAATGTTTTATATATCTAATGTTTTATATATCTAATGTTTTTTTTTCCCTTTCCTTCGGCTCCCGATTCAGTCCGTCACGTTTTTGTTCACGTTTTTAACTTTATTTATGAACTAGCTTTAAATCATCAAATCAAACCGAAGACATTTTCATACATTAAAGTTATTTATTTATTTATTCATTTTATTTCTTCATGATGTGTAGGAGGATGTGAAAATAAGAACATTTAACTGATATTTGACAGAAATGTTTGTAATGTAAGAACCTAAGTGATTAAAATGCAAGTGAACTTCATAAACATGGATTTAACAACGTACGTGAGCAGATGGACAGACAGACAGATGGACAGACAGACAGATGGACACACAGAGAGACAGATGGACAGAGACAGGGAGATGGACAGACAGATGGACAGACAGACCAACAAATGGACAGAGATATGGACAGACAGACAGACAGATGGACAGACAGACAGATGGACAAACTGAGAGACAGGTGGACAGACAGAGAGAGATGAGCGGGCAGACAGACAGAGAGAAAGACAGACGGACAGCCAGACAGCCAGATGGACAGACAGAGAGAGATGGACAGACAGACAGATGGACAGACAGACAGAGAGATGAGCAGGCAGACAGACAGAGAGACAGACAGATGGGCAGACAGAGAGATGGACAAACAGACAGATGGACAGACAGACAGAGAGATGGACAGACAGACAGAGAGACAGATGGGCAGACAGACAGACAGAAGGATGGACAGACAGACAGAGAGACAGATGGGCAGACAGACAGACAGATGGACAGAGAGATGAGCGGGCAGACAGACAGAGAGACAGACAGATGGGCAGACAGAAAGATGGACAGACAGACAGAGAGATGGACAGACAGACAGAGAGACAGATGGGCAGACAGACAGACAGACAGAAGGATGGACAGACAGACAGAGAGACAGATGGGCAGACAGACAGATGGACAGAGAGATGAGCGGGCAGACAGACAGAGAGACAGACAGATGGGCAGACAGAGAGATGGACAAACAGACAGATGGACAGACAGACAGAGAGATGGACAGACAGACAGAGAGACAGATGGGCAGACAGACAGACAGACAGAAGGATGGACAGACAGACAGAGAGACAGATGGGCAGACAGACAGACAGACAGAGAAATGGACAAACAGACAGATGGACAGACAGACAGAGAGACAGATGGGCAGACAGAGAGATGGACAGACAGACAGACAGAGAGACAGATGGGCAGACAGACAGACAGACAGACAGACAGAGAGATGGACAGACAGACAGGCAGAGAGACAGATGCACGTGTTCACTGAGTCTACTTTGTACTTGTTTGAATTACATATTGCATCAGCGCATAACAATTCCATCCAGATGTTTCCAGCGGTTGCGTAGCCTGGAATGCGTCCTTGTCTCTAATTGTGAAATCTCAGGAGACGAGAGTGGAGACGTGCCGATTATTCCTCAGCGTGACGTTTAGTGGGAAAACCAGCAGCTATGCAGCAGAAACACGAAGACGTTCAGCTACACACGACCGCTCAGGTCTAAAAAAAGGAGGCAGTGTATGGGCGGCATGTGCGGCATGCGCCACTGGCGTGGTTTATTTTTATGCTTTCGACTGTGTTTTTTCCCCACAAGAGTCGTATTAGATGGTAGAGCGAGAATCACACGCATCTCTCTCTCTCTCTCTCTCTCTCTCTCTCTCTCTCTCTCTCTCTCTCTCCTGCTTACTTTATGATGGTTTTGGGAAACTGGCCGCAGTTTAGTTCTCATAATACACTTTCATATAAATAAATCAATAACACGCTGAGTCTAACAGGATTAACCTCCTCTCTCCATCAGACTCAAATGTTGTTTGGAACGTTTGAAGCTTTGAGCTTCAGAATGATTGGACGGATGATTGGACTGTAAATGTAAATATTGTTTATAAACCTGTATATGAGCTCCATAAAACATTTATTATACAGCTCTGAGACCGGGACACTAGGAGTGTGTGTCTCACTTTAGAGACTTTATAATGCAAATCCTAACATCTGAACTCATAGAAGATACATTTACTGCAGCAGAGGAGTCGATACGGTACAGCGTGCAAAATATACGCTGTGTAGATCCAATCCTATTCAGTACTGTACTAATAAAGTGTTCTTTGATGAGTGAGAGGCCACACCTCCTTCACTGAGACTGACAGACACAGAGGCCACGCCTCCTTCACTGAGACTGACAGAAACAAAGGTCACGCCTCCTTCACTAGAACTGACACACACAAAGGCCACACCTCCTTCACTGAGACTGACAGAAACAAAGGCCACGCCTCCTTCTCTAGAACTGACACACACAAAGGCCACGCCTCCTTCACTGAGACTGACAGAAACAAAGGCCACACCTCCTTCTCTAGAACTGACACACGCAAAGGCCACGCCTCCTTCACTGAGACTGACAGAAACAAAGGCCACACCTCCTTCTCTAGAACTGACGGACACAAAGGTCACGCCTCCTTCACTAGAATTAACACACACAAAGGCCACGCCTTCTTGACTAGAACTGACACACACAAAGGTCACACCTCCTTCCAACACAAAGGCCACGCCTCCTTCAAACACAAAGGCCACACCTCCTTCTCTAGAACTGACACACACAAAGGCCACGCCTCCTTCACTAGAATTAACACACACAAAGGCCACGCCTTCTTGACTAGAACTGACACACACAAAGGTCACACCTCCTTCCAACACAAAGGCCACGCCTCCTTCAAACACAGAAACCACGCCTCCTTCACTGGGACTGACAGCTACAGAGAAATTATAATATTCACTTTTTAACTGAACGAAACAGCACTCTTTAGTGCACGCAGGCTTTTGGACTGTACCATCTCCGTGGTTTACAGGTGCACCATCATGCGTGTGTCCAGGTGATGTGTTGCCACGGCGTTACATAACCATGACCATCAGGGCGCTAACGAACGTGCTAAGAGTCTTAGAGAGTTAATTTGAGACGCGACCTTTGGCCTGTGGATCAGAACCCGGCTTTAGGAAGGAGAACTTCTGGGGATATGAGGCTGAGCGAGGGATCAGCGATGATGTCATCAGTGTAAGAGAACATGAGGAGGGATAAAAGGGTACAGAGAGAGAGAGAGAGAGAGAGAGAGAGAGAGAGGGGATAAGTCTGATAGGATAAGGCTGGACAGCCGAGGTGAGTTTAGAGTGAGACAGAAAGAGAGACGAGCTCATGTTAAAATTTTCAACATCTTCAGGCAGAAAACAACAAAACACACTTTGTGTGTGTGTGTGTGTGTGTGTGTGTGTGTGTGTGTGTGTGTGCGTGTGTTGTCCTACAAATTGGCGTATTTATTCAGGAAGTGTGAACACATTTCACTCTTCCTCTTCATTAACAACAGCGTTAATACAAAAAATCCATCACCGCGGCGACATTATGCAAATGCATCCGATCCATTAAGCAATTAAAGCGTCTGATGTTACGCCTCCGCTAGAGGAGAGGAAAGAAGAGGGGTGGATGCATCAATGCACACACACACACACACACACACACACACACACACTATACGATGCTGAAGCCTCTGGTCTGTACTGACCTGTCCTCGAAATGGACATTTTAATAAAATATTAAGAACATTATATATTTTCACACAGGTTTGTGGTGTTTCAGGCAAAACGAGATTTAAAGTCACGATTTTTTCGATGAGAATTACATAAACTGTCGTCTCCACATTCAGATGATTCTAATCACCCGAGGTTGCCAGATCTTTCTTAAACAGAAGCGTCCGAGACGGGTTTTTCAATCTCGCCTTTGGAACACGAAGATGAAATCACGGATAGAAAACGCAGACTGCAGAAGAAAGCAGCTGAAGAAAAGGAAATTAGAATGGGGGGGGGGGAAGCATGTGTGTGATCATGGCCTGGTCGGGGGTCAGTCCATCTCAAGTGGTCCAATAATCGCAAAGTTTTCGGTTGCTCGGCTGTTTTTAATTGTCCTGATTGTTTTTGCGTGATTACCTCTGTGTATTGTCATTGCAACACCACTTTACTTGGTTTAACTACGACGGCCATCTTTGTGTCATGGCACGCAACAAATGTCGGTTATCCAGCTGTTTACGGAAACCTCGGTATCTCGGCTCAGGATGGTCCTATCTCCTTGGAACGAAAACTGATCTCTAGAGCACATTACAAGGTGCATGGACATACAGTATATAAACATTCTGCCCCATTCTCGTTCCTTAGACTTAGAACTTAAGTCCAAATGTAATGCTCAAGATTGCTCACAGTTCCACTTTTAGGGTCAGTTTATAACAGGAAGGGTTCGAGTCTCAGTCTTCATTTTTTTTTTTTTTCAGGAGAGAAAGTGCAATTTTTTAAAATTCCCCTCACTTTCGGGTTGAGTATCTCTGGTGAGGGACCAGATACGAACCTGAGATTTTGACAGAAATAAGTCCTCTATAGCAGCATTCTGCTGTAAACAATTGTGAGTTTGAGATTGAAGGTAAACTCTGCAGGACAGTGGACCTCGAGGGCCAGATTTGAAGAACCAGCCTGATCTATCATGTCGGTACAGGTGTACAGTTGATTTTATCCAGATATGGAGGTACAGTTGCGTGAACAGAGCTGTGGGGTTGTTTCTCTTGTGATAGGCAGTAATTGACTACAGCTCAGAAGTTACGTACTGCTGTTTATGACATAACAGATCAGGCTGGTTGCTCTGCACTGTCCTGCAGAGTTCACCTCCAACCTCAAGCGGAATGCTACTATAGAGGACTTATTTCTGTGACGATCTCAGGTTCATACCTGGTCCCCCACCAGAGATATTCAACCCGAAAGTGAGGGGAATTTTAAAAAATTGCACTTTCTCTCCCCCATTTAAAAAAAAAATGTTCTGCATGAACACTATACTTACCCAGGTACCCCAGGTACTCATGTCAACGTACCTTGTAACGTGCTCTAGAGATCAGTTTTTGGACCATCCTGAACCGAGATATTGAGGTTTCCATAAACAGCTGTATAACCAAAATGTGCTGTGTGCCATGACACAGAGATGGCCTGGTGGTTTTGAAATGCCAATACATAGAGGTCATCAGTCAAAAACAATTAGGACGAGCGACCTGCACCGCACAACACGGTGAACGGTTGAAGTGGATGGGCTACAACAGATGAATCTAATAACTTCTTGGTGCTAATTCGCATTAAGAGCCCCATTTATTTCCGCCTCATTCCCGTTCCCGGTTTCAGAACGTTTCCTAAGTGAGTGCTCGGGACGTTAACGTGCCCCGGACGTATTCGGTTTGAAAGAAAGAGAGATGAAACGACATCAAGTATCACGTCATGTATGAAATACCGTAAATTTCCTCCTCAGGCGATGATGTAATGTGACTAATGGAGCTCCAGTGAACAGCTAGACTGAGGGGGAGAAAAGGAAAGGAATCATTTGAATGAGTGGAGATGGGGAAAGATGGAGAGAGAAAGACCGACACTGAAAGAGGAGAGAAACAAAGACAGAACGATAAAATAGACAAAAGAAAAAGAAAATGTGAGGTAGGAGAGTGATGGAGGATTTCCTGTTTACCGGATGCATTGTTCTCTCTCTTTCTCTCTCTCTTTCAGTATCACACACACACACACACACACACACACACACACACACACACACGCACACACACACACACACACACACAGCTTGAGTTCAGGTTGAGAGGAACAGGTTGCGGTGTGTGTGAGGTCGATTTGCATCAGGAAATGATGCTGCTGCAGATGCTTGTATGTACACACACACATGCAGTGGTTAAGTGTGTGTGTGTGTGTGTGTGTGTGTGTGTGTGTGTGTGTGTGTGTGTGTGTGTGTGAGAGCAGTGGAAAATTCGGTTGATGATAGGTGAGGGTGGAGCGGACGAAGAGTACGTGAGGCACAGTGTCGGTTCATCACATTTACACACCGCTGTTCACACAGACATCCTGCACTCTACACACACACACACACGCACACACACACACACACGCACACACATACACACACACACACACCTATTGGTTACTACCTTAGTTAAGACCTACATAAAGTTCTTCCTACACTGTAACTCAGTAACCGGGACATTTTTCAGCTTTTAGTTTGAATCCCCAGAACGACAATAATAGAATATCTGAACACAAAAATTGATTTTAGAAATAAAAATGAAAAATAAAAACACTTTAACACGCTCAATAAAGTCAATTTAATTTCTCCTCCTCTTCACATTTGTTCTTCTTACCTGTATGTCTACTTCTCACTTTTCTTATTTTATCCATTTCTTTTTTTTTTTTTGCTCACGCGACTCCATTTCCTAACATCATCGCTGCTTATATGCTAATGAGGGGGCGTGGCTTACTTACACTAGCAGTATCTGATACATCATTGTCACACCAGTACATCGTTTCGCTCGTTAGTGATCAGTGAGTGAAGTGAGCCAGAATGAATCCGGCTCAATAAACACACACACACACACACACACACACACACACAGATTAAACACTAACGTCTGGGTTTGTTTGTGTTTTTGTTTTGAACTCTTGTGAACAGGAGAATAAGTCATATGTTCCAGATCAGTGCTCTGTCATCATGAGCTGTTTTTCGGTTCCAGGCCCATACGTTGGTATGTGTTGATGTTTGTTGTTTGGCGCTTGAGGGTGTTTGATGGTGAACATTGGTGTGTGTTGGTGTTTGAAAAGGGGCCGTCACTGTTTGATGGTGTTAGATGTGGTCAGTTGGTGTTCATTGAAAAACGGTGGTATTTTTCTGGTGTTTAATGAAGAATTTTGGTGTTTGATATATTAGATTAAAATGTTGGTGTTTAATGTTTGGCATTGTTGGTGTTTGATACATTAAAGTGTTGGTGTTTGATGGTGTTTGATGAAGAATGTTGGTGTTTGATGGTGTTTGATGAAGAATGTTGGTGTTTGATGGTGTTTGATGAAGAATGTTGGTGTTTATTAATGCTTGAGAATGTTAGTGTCTGGGGAATGTTGTTGCTTGATGTTACTTTGATGGTGTTAGGTGGTAAATGTTGGTGTATGGAGAGGAATTCGTGTGTTTGATTGTGTTAAATGAAGAACTTTGGTGTTTGATGGTGATGTTGGTGTTTCTTCTTTGTGCACATTCGCCAACAATTTTTTTTTAGCATTATTAGTGTTAAGAGGAGTGATTTTTCCTAAACTAGCTTTTAAAATTTGCCCAATATTGATCTCTCTCTCTCTCTCTCTCGGCAGCTGAAACAGAATACTCGTCGTAATGGGGAAGCAGAACAGCAAACTCCGTCCCGAGGTGATCCAGGACCTGCTGGAGAGCACAGATTTCACAGAGGAAGAGATTCAGGAGTGGTATAAAGGCTTCCTCCGGGACTGTCCCAGCGGGGCGCTCACCATGGAAGAGTTCAAGAAGATCTACGGCAACTTCTTCCCATACGGAGACGCGTCCAAGTTCGCCGAGCACGTCTTCCGGACCTTTGACGCCAACGGGGACGGAACGATAGACTTCAGAGAGTTCATCATCGCTCTGAGCATCACGTCGCGTGGCCAGCTCGACCAGAAACTCAAGTGGGCTTTCAGCATGTACGACCTGGACGGCAACGGCTACATCAGCAAGGCCGAGATGCTGGAGATCGTACAGGTCGGCGTGAGAACGTGATTTTTATTAACCACACAGACATGATTAGAACAGGGAGACGCTAACACGTGAGAGCCGGACAAAGAGCCGGACAAATTTTTCTTTTCCAGCAGGCAGAGAGAAAGGAGAATGGCTTCATTTCGCACTGGAGTGAGTTTAGCGTTTAGCCAATTAACACGAGCAGAATCGATGACTCAGGGCCACAGCTCTCAGCCCGGCTTCCCAGAGCGAGGGGAAAAAGGAACACAGCAGCAGCTCTGAAAATAATTGTGATGAAAGCGTGCTAGCTTGACACTAATGGACCAATTATCCACTGCATCCAGAATGAAAGCACAAACAGCTTGTGCTCATCATCTATGTCCCACTCACTGTCACTCGGCATAAAGGGCTCGGCAAATTAGTTTACATCAAAGCAGAGCGACATGAAGTGAGCCGCGGTCTGGTGAAATGTTTCCAAAAATCGAGAAGTTATCCAGAATTGAGAGGGTTTACGCTTTCAGGTGCAAACAAACACCAACAAACATCAGCAAAAGTTAGTATTTATCAGATAACAAACACCTTTGGAAAAACAAATCCTCCATCACATACCAAAAACACCAACATTCTGCATCAAACACCAACAAACACTTCAAATCCCCCAAATGTTATTTTGCCTTATATTGTTATATAAATCAATAAGACAAATTACTCAGTATGACCAAACAAACACCAGCATTCACCATCAAACACCAACAATCACCATCAAACACTAACAATCACCATCAGAACAAACACATCCTTAAATATTTAACATCAAATGCCAAAATTGATCATTAAAACAAAAACAACATCCAATATTTAACATCAAATAGCAACAAACACCATTAAACACCTTCACCATCAACACAAAAACCTTTTATATTTAACATGAAATGCCAACAAATACCACCATCTGATACCACCAGTCACTGTCAAAGACTAACAGTCACCATTGCACTCCAGCATCCACCATCAAACACCAACATTCAATATCAAACACCAACATTCTCTAACAAACACCAACATTCAATATCGAACACCAACATTCTCTAACAAACACCAACATTCAATATCGAACACCAACATTCAATATCGAACACCAACATTCAATATCAAACACCAACATTATCTAACAAACACCAACATTCTCTAACAAACACCAACATTCAATATCAAACACCAACATTCAATATCAAACACCAACATTATCTAACAAACACCAACATTCAATATCAAACACCAACATTCAATATCAAACACCAACATTATCTAACAAACACCAACATTCAATATCGAACACCAACATTCAATATCAAACACCAACATTATCTAACAAACACCAACATTCAATATCAAACACCAACATTCAATATCAAACACCAACATTCTCTAACAAACACCAACATTCACCTTCACAGCAAAAAACAACCTTCAATATTTAACATGAAATACCATTGAATCACCAGCAAATACCAGCAAATCCAATATACCCCCTTACATTTACCTTCAATTAGGTTGATGGTGTTTTAAACACCATAGTTTGGTGTTTAATGGTGCGTTTTGGTGAATGTTGATGTAAATGTTGGTGTGATTGTCGATGTTGGTAAATATTGGTGTTTTAGGGTATATTGTTGTTCGATGGTGAACGAAGGTATTTGATAGGGAATGTGGAATGTTGGAATGTGTTGGTGTTTAATGGAGAGCGTTTGTGTTTAAAGCATTTTTATTAAAATGTTGGTGTTTTATGGTGTTTCATGAAGAATGTTAGTATTTGAGGAATATTGGTGTTTGATGTTTAAGAATGTTGTTGTTTGATGCTAAGTGTTGGTCTACGATAAAGGATATTGGTATGTGCTGTTGTTTGATGGCAAAAGATGGTGATTCTTGGTGTTTTGAGAATGTCACGGTTAGTGTTTGGTGGAGGATGTTGGTATTTGAAGAGGGAAACATATTTGTATGTTAGTTAACGATTGTTGGCGAATATGCTGGTGAATGCTAGTGTTTCGTGCGTGAAAGAGAATGGTGGTGTTTATTGGTTGTTTGGGGTTTTTTTCCCCATTGTTCTCCTTCCTCAACAGGTGTAAGAAATGTGTGAGTGACTGAATAAAAATCAGTTCATGGTTTTGCGCTCAGTCTGCTTGTTAAAACGGCGGCGTAACGGCGGCGTGACGTCGACTCAGAGACGCGAGAGGGATTTACGAGAGCGAAACGCAAACACGCCGAGCTCGTGAAACACCTCCCTCACATCTGTCAGCCAAAGTACTGACCTGACAAACAAACACTGCGACGTCTGGACTTCGTTTTATGACATTTGTTGTACTGATGCAGTTTTATTCCAGAATACACTGTTTACGATTAGAACCTGATACTGTATCCACAGATTGTATTGTATTACATATTAATTTAATTTATATGTAGATTCCTCCTCTTTACTGCTTTTTTATTGCTCTTTTTTTTTATCATCTCCTCAGGCCATCTATAAGATGGTGTCGTCGGTGATGAAGATGCCGGAGGACGAATCCACACCCGAGAAGCGAACAGAGAAAATCTTCCGCCAGATGGACACAAACCGTGATGGTGGGTTATCATCAGTTGTGGTTTATACATAAAACTACGCTGATTAGCATAGATTTGTATAGTGTAGTTTGTCTGTTGAACGTCCCATTCTAAATTTATTCCTCCCTTTGCTGTTATAATAAGCTCCACTCTTCTGGGAAGGCTTTCCATTAGATTTTGGGGCGTGGCTGTGTGGAGATTTGTGTTCATTCAGCTACAAGAGCATTAGTGAGGATGAGGTCAGGCGGCGCTGATGTTGACGTGAGGAGGCTCCGGTTCAAGTTCATCCCAATGGTGTTCAGTGGGGTTGAGGTCAGGGCTCTGTGCAGGACGCTCCAGTTCTTCCAACCTTCTTCCAACACACCATGTCTTCATGGAGCTCACTTTGTGCACAGTTTGTGCATTGTCATGCTGGAACAGGTTTGGGCCTCTTAGTGGAAATTGTAACGCTACAGAGTACAAAGACGTTCTGTACAATTGTGTGCTTCAAACTTTGGGAAAGAACCACATACGGTTGTGATGGTCAGGGGTGCACATACTTTTGGCCATACAGTGTACAACCTCTCATTGAATGAGCCCTGACCTCAACCCCACTGAACACCTTTGGGATGAACTGGAACCGGAGCCTCCTCACGTCAACATCAGCACCGCCTGACCTCATCCTCACTAATGCTCTTGTAGCTGAATGAACACGAATCCCCACACAGCCACGCCCCAAAATCTAGTGGAAAGCCTTCCCAGAAGAATGGAGGTGTCCACATACTGTTGGTCATATAGTGTTTATGATGGGATGAAACCATGGTTATTAGGTTATATTCCATTTTTGTGGGAACTGAATGCAGATAGGAAGTAAAGCTGTCAGAGGGGAATGTTGGAGTTAATAAATACGGAGCTCAGCCCGTACAGGATTTCGCTGTTTTTTTTGTGATTGTTGCGGCCAAAAACGCTCGATTTTGCTGCGGGTTTTTTTCTCCAAAATTTTTGCGATGCAACTTGCGGAGTTTTTTGTGCTTTTTTTTTTTTTTTTTTTTTTTTTTTTTTTTAAATTTGCGGAAAACTACTCGAATCGGCGAAATCGCAATCGCACGAAAATAGTTTTTCACGCTCATTCGCAATGACGTTTGTTGGTAAACGAGACGTTTCAGCTGTACTCGTGTCTGAACGATGAGGTCACGTGACGCGTCTCGGCCCAGATCTGCGGGAAAATCTGCGGATTCCAGGAGGGACTGAATGTAGCTCCGCCCACCTCGAACTGACCAGAAAAAAATGCAGCCAACAACAAAACAAAAACAAAACAAAACAAAAAAAAACACTCAAGATCAATTTTCCTTTATCAGTAGTGAACTTCACTACTGATGCTTTCGCTAATAATAAGAAAATAAATATTTAAACAAGGCACTAATTCTAAAAATTTGACTTGACTCTCTGTGACTCTTCATATTTCAGTACTTTATTTTATATTTAGTGTGTTCACAATTCATGCATCACAATAACATATACTCTAACATTATACTGTACCTTATGCTCGAAAGTCACCTTTGAACCCTGTGTGTGTGTGTGTGTGTGTGTGTGTGTGTGTGTGTGTGTGTGTGTGTGTGTGTATATATATATCAGGTAAACTGTCCCTGGAGGAATTCGTGGAAGGAGCGAAGAACGACCCGTCCATCGTGCGGCTCCTGCAGTGTGACCCGAGCAGTGCTGGGCAGTAAAATGGGCAGAGCGACGCCCCCTGCTGCACGAAACCCAACACTGCAGCGCTCTACTTTTAACCTAAACACACAGATTTACACACGGATCGGTGTGAGCGGGAAATTACAACGACCAGGAGCTGTCTGCTTAGAGAAGCACGTACAGACAGTCCTCACACACACACACACACACACACACACACACACACACACACACACACGGACTCAGTGACTTGAGTAAATCCCTGTGTTCGGTGCATACGCACTGAGACAGGAAACGGCACCTTCAGACAGGAAGTGCTGGTGCGAAATGTACATTTTGTGTAATATACAGGAGATACGAATTACGGTCCGGTCCGTTCTAGAATCATGACGTCTAGGAAGTGTTGGGAAAAAATTGTAACTAGTTAGTAAAGTAGCTATGTCATTTTTAACTATGAGTTCGTACGTTGCTCTGAGTTTGTTTTTGTTCGTTTTTTTTTTTTTTTTGTAAAACTATCCCATGACCCAATGACCTAATGTACGAATGGCCGCCGGGTTTTCCGTTCCCTGTCAGATACGAAGGAAAATGTATTAGAAATGTTTTACACGTTACGTAAAAACGTGCGACTGCTCGTGTGCTCACTGGCCCGTAAAGCGTGATCGAAAAAAAATTCCGAACCCCCCCCCCCCCACTCTTGTTGTTATTGTTATTGTGATATAGAAGATACTATATGATGAGCAAACAGTTATTGCGTGAGCATGGGTAGCTAAGCTAGCCAACTCAGTAACATTAGCCAGCTAATATTAACCTTACCGCTTTAGCAGTATTTATCACATGTTACTAAGTGCGACGAAGCTACGTGACGTTACTCCGAAGTTGATTACTTTCCTATAACAGCACATCCCGAAGCGTTCGAAGTGTTTTATTCGTCTTACACCGCAACAATTTGCCCACAGTTGCGTTTTTGTTTTTTGTTTTTTTAAATTACAAAAAAACGACATGTCGATGATATACGCGTTTATCTGTTTATAGTTACCAAGTTGTTACCGACAAACAACCTCTGTCCTGAAAGTGTCGGAAAATTTACACTGGAGACTCCTTCCGTAAAATTTTAAACTAATCGAATAAATCTCCGTATGGGAAAACGTCACTGTGAGCTGTTACTATAGAAACGATAACGTGTTGAGCAGCGCTGTGGCGTAAAGGCGGAGCGGGGTGTCCGGCTAAACTTCTTTCGCCGCGTAGCGTAGAGCAAGCCAACTAGCGTAGCTAACCTCGTTACATTAGCTAGCTAAATTTACAACGTATAAATTGTGACGTATCCTATAACTGACCACCAGCACAGATTATTCAGATCTAATTGACGACTCCAACAGTGAACGTACACATTAAAGTACTAGAAGGGGGAAAATATATATATATATATATATATATATATTAAAACGTAGGTGATATTTATTCTTTTTATTCTTCTGTCACACTGCGGGATTTGTTAAATTGACCTTTTTATGTTTATTTGATGTGAATTATGTATGAAATACATTGTTGTTTAATGTCCACTGTAATGTGAGGCTCAGTTCGTTCCATGTGAAGAAAGATATTAAAAAAAATATATATATATATATGTTATGCACAACAATATTTTATAAATGTTGTCCAAATGAATGATAAATCGAGGTTTACTGGTTGCACGTTTGGTTGTTTTGCTCATTTGCTGATACAGAAGTGCAGAATGAAGACTCCTTATTATTTAAACCGCAGTTAGCGTACTGACTTGTATTGACATTTCTAACTGAAATGCATGCTAGCGAGATCGTGTTTTTCATTAGCATCAACACTTAGCAGGTAAAAACTCTCTAGTGTTAATTCCAGCACAAACGCCACACTTTACAGCTGACACGGTTTGATTTAGCAACATTGGCTAATCACACGTGCGCAAAAATGTCGCCAGCTACGTAGCTAAGCTAAGCTGATGTTAGCTAAGGGGGTCAAGACTGACGTTTTGAAGGTTGTGTTCGAAATCACAGCAGTTTTCCAAACTTTTCTGAAAATCCTGATCGGTTTTGCTATAGTCGCTTAACCAATGAGATCCAGAGCTTTGTTCAGGACACGCCCACATGACTGCTTAGGCACTGCTTCATTTAAAGATGCTTCAGGTGTTGTGCACAGGTAAGTTACATCATTTATAAACACTTATAGACTTTTATTGAGATGTAATGTTACACGTTTGGGTGTTAGAAACTAGTCTTGACCGACAGAGGGCGCTAGTGTGCACTGCGTTCATTACAACTTTAATAGTCGTTAACATTTTTTATTATTTTTTTGTAACACATCTGGCTGGAAACCTTCACTGGTTCAAAAAGCTTTATTTCCTCATCACTAGCCGTAGCCAATAAGCTAATGTTAAGCTAACAGTTAAACAGTTTGGTGGTTAAACAGATAAACTATCATTTATTTAAAACCAACCACTAGCAAGTGAGCTAACATTAGACATCATATTGTGTAAACCATTAGTCTGGGATGCTAGCAAGGAAGTTGACATTAAATTATTATTATTATTATTATTATTATTATTATTATTATTATTATTATTATTATTATGTGACTAAAACTACTGGTGAGGTTTGCAAGCTAGCTAACATTAAACTAAGGTCACTAGCTAATATAAGACTAGCTATAATATTGTGTAAACGAGTAGTAAAGTCTGCAAAGTTTGCTAACATGCTAGCTAACATTAGGCTATCATACTGTGTAAACCAGTAGTAAAATAAGATTACATGCTAGCTAACATTAAGCTAACTATCAAATTGTGTAAATCGGTAGTAAAGATTGCTAACATGCTAGCTAACATTAAACTAACTATTATATTTAGTAGTAAACTATTTTTTATTATATTTGGCATGCTAGTTAACATTAAGCTATTATATTGTGTAAACCAGTAGTAAAGCTTGCTAGCATGCTAGTTAACATTAGACTAGCTGTAATACTGTGTAAACCAGTAGTAAAGTTTGCTAACATGCTAGCTAACATTAGGCTAACTATTATATTTAGTAGTAAACTATTTTTTATTATATTTAGCATGCTAGTTAACATTAAGCTATTATTTTGTGTAAGCCAGTAGTAAAGTTTGCTAACATGCTAGCTAACATTAGGCTAACTATTATATTGTGTAAACCAGTAGTAAAGTTTGCTAACATGCTAGTTAACATTAGACTAGCTGTAATACTGCGTAAACCGGTAGTAAAGTTTGCTAGCATGCTAGCTAGCATTAGGTCAGCTTTTATATTGCACAGTTAAAGTCAGTAACCGGGTTTGCTAATAAGTATTAGCTCCCTCTCTTCCAGATTAGTGACTATCGCGTGTTAAAAGCAGCAGCGCGACCAAAATGGCCGTGAATATGAAACATTTCCTATTATTTTATTCCTTTTGTCCACAACACTGTTCAGGTAAGTGAGTGAGTTAGAATTAGCCGTTGCTCCGTCACTGTGAGTTAATTCTACGGATTAGATTTTTATTTTTTTTCGGTTGCTTTGGCACGGTTTCCCGTGGTTTCCTCCTCTCAGACCTGTACGAGGCTGCCGAAGCCGCTGTGAAAGTGTCGGAGTGAGATTTACACACCGGACGCGCGAGACACGATTCATGGCACAAAAGAATTTATTTACAAAAATATTAAGATCTTCACCGATGAGTTGAACGTCTGCGTTATCGCTAAAAAGATACAACAGTGTTCGCATCAACAGCTCAGCTTATACAACAGGAAATGCCTGGACACACAAACACACAAAAACATTTTTATACTTTTATACTCGTACAGGAAATGACCGAGTGTAGCATCGGCGCTCACAAACTTCTTAAACACGAGAGGAAATCAGAAATCAGCGGACGAATTATTTCACAACAACAAGTGCAATACATTTCATCAACAACAACAACAACAACAACAACGATGTGGACTACAGCTACGTCCGAAACCCGCAGTAATTCATTACACAAATGTGTAAACAAAATTTAAAAAACTGTACATGGCACAAAACAATAATTATATATATATATATATATATATATATATATATATATTAATAAAAAAAAATCAGTCTGTAGAAACGTGGATGAGGTGAGATTAAACGTGATGCTCAGTTCTGCAACATTATCACAATTGTTTGTTTATTTGTTTGTTTATTTTAATAAATTACATAAATTTGATCGCACGTTCATGTTTTCTCTCACTGGCTGCACAGAATGATCAGTTTGTTTACAATTTGTTTTAAAATAACATAAAACGTCCTACAAATTTTGTCTGAAATATACAGCTGGACCATTTTTTTTACTCATAATTTTTTTATTAGGATTCATCTGCCAGGAGGAAACCTATTGTTATAGTATTCTTCTTCTTCTTATTATTATTATTCTCCTTATCTCCCTAAAGTGCCCAATAACTCAAGATCTGAACGGTAAAACGTTTTCAAATTTGGCACAATGGTACTACATGTCACCAGTAATTCCCACACCAAAAATGGCCCACATGCGCCCATAGGTGGCGCTACAGGCCACACCCAAATGTCTACGTGATTTTCCCTCTGCCCCTTAAGTCCAAAATGTCTGAAAATTGGTAAACATGCCTTATTTCTCATGGGGAACAAAATGCCATTGGGGACCCATAAAGTCCAACATGATAGATTTTCCAGTACATTGAAAATTTGTCCAAACCTACAAAAATCTTCTCCTCATGAACCATAGGTCCGATTGACTTGACCTGTGGTACGTATGTGTGGGATGCATGTCTTCCTACGGGGCGATAAGCAATAAGGAATCAAATACAAATTGGCCGAACTATTTACATACTGGTGAATTGACAACTGTTGTGTCCATAAATCAATGGAACATTAACCTATAGACTTACTGTTCTGTGTCACACACAGTAGAGGACACTACAGTATGATACCACGTGTGATGGCGACCTCATAGCTCCAAAAACAATGACATTAAAAGGAATAACTTTGATAATATGTTATGTTTAACAATATCTTTATCGTCCACTAGATTGTCTTGGAACGATCATTTGTGGGAATAATACAAAAATACACATAAAATCTGCCATTGATCCAAATGTGTTGAGAGCTGTGTCTGTGGGATAAGTTTCTCTACCATGTCAATTTTGAAATGGTCTGCAACCTTGAGGAGGAATCTGCCAGCTATATTATTTGAATTTTTTTTTTTATTAACTTAACAGAAATTCCACTGTGTCCAAACCAGAGCATAATATATATTTTATTATTATTTATTATATTCATAATATATTTTAGATAAATGTATTTATTTACTTTATATCCTGCAGAACAGTTTAACGTTGTGTTCTTGTTGTTGTTTTTTTCTCCAAGTTTCAAATACTTATATTTTAGGGAATTATGTTTCCAAATATAAAAATAATTTATATATATATATATATGTATTAGCTTAAAGATGAGGTTCGTCTGAACTGAAATGTGTACGATTCGATTTTCTGTCGTGAAATTTGCACAAAAAAATAATAATAATAATGATCAAAGGCTGTGAAATGATACACGTAACCGTAACAAAATGTTAGTGTACTTACAATTTACGTTTGTAACAAACAACTATAAAGCAACGTGACAATATTACACACAGGAGAACTTCCTGTCCGGTCTCCGATTCGAGTGAAGTCTGGAAATCACGTGACTTGACGAGTCGACTCTTCATGTTTGCGTCGCGTAGAACGACAGCTTTACGGTTTGAACCTGATTTGAAAACGTACGTCGACGTTTCGAGCGCGCAGACGTTGAACGCAGCACCGCTTCCTCCACGACGCTGGAAAGAACGCTTCAGCTCTTCATGTTCCCAAATTCCAGAAAGAAAACAAAACGAAGAAAACGTCTAAATCTCGGTCAGAGTGATTTTGTAGGCGTCGGCGTAGCTCTCGATGCTCAGGATGAACGTGTCCTCGTTGGAGTAATGCTCGATGATGTTGTCGTCCATGTTCACCAGGATCCTGTAACGCAACAACGTGCGTGTTTAATAATCACAATCACACACCGCAGCTCTGAGACCACAGCGCTGTTCTGATCGCTCAGCACTGTGTGTGTGGTGCTGTTACAGGAAAATAATCAACAGCAAGGTGGTGTGATGAAGCCGAGTCACTGTTACCACCCTGAAGTTGATTCTTTTCCTACAACAGCACGTCCCTGAGTGTTTTATTCCTCTTACACCACAGTTACAATTTTTACTTATTAAAGAACGACGTCATACTTTTTATCCGTTTATAGTTACAAACAAGCTCCTGTTCTCACATACTGTACGTTATAGCAGCTACAAACAATCCTTCCCTCACCAGCCTCTCTTTATTCTCTCTCTTCAAGTTAATAAGGCAAAAAAAAGCACTGACACTGGAGACTCCTTCCATAAATGTTAAATAAAACATCTCTCCTTACAGAAAACTTCACCGTATCGACGATTACACACCTTTATTGTTACTATAGAAACGATAACGTATCAGGACGAGCGCATTAATGATAAATAAACCTGCGACGTGCAGCTGCGCTACTGTCAGAGCTGCTGTTATAGAGAATTAATCAACAACCTTCTGTCCAATCACAATCCAGAACTCAGCAGCTCTGTGGTGTAAGCAGTAATGAACCAATCTCTCACCCTTTCTTGCTCTTTTTGTAGATTTTAGCGATCCTCTCCACAGGCACGCTGTATTTCTCCGAGATCTGTGGAAGGGGAAATATTAGAGTTTACAGGAAACGTTTTATTATCAGAGCTGACGGTAAACAGGAAACAGAAGAGCGCCGACTAGAGGAAGCGTCACTCACTGCGTCCATGAGGCCTCGGAGCGTCGGCGAACGCAGCATGAGAGCATCGAACACCTCGTCACACTCTTTTCTGACGTACAGGAGCACTGAAAACACACACACACACACACACACACACATTTATACACGTGAATTCATTAAAAATAAATTATATTGGAAATTCTATTGGAAAGTCACATGATCACATTTCTAAAAATGAATGAATGAAATATTTATGATGAAATATTTCTCTCACCTCTTTTCTGTGGTTCCTCTCTGGGCTGTTTATGAGGTGAAGCGCAGCAATCATCCTCTGCTGGCCGGAACATCCTCTTTACTAACACACTCCTTTAAACACACACACACACACACACACACACACACACACACACACACACACACACACACACACACACACACCTGTCAATCGCTCAATCAACCAATCACGTGCTTTGCAACAAAACGTTGCATAATATATTGTATAATTAAATATTCACAGAGCCGAGCTTCACTGAAATCCGCTCTATAAACATATAAGACTATATAATACACAATCGGCTCCATAATTATTGGCACCCTGCATAAAACGTCAAGGAATCGCACGATATAAAACCAATCACACATAAATTGAGTGATATTTCGAGCCTATAAGGTTTAAATCCAGAGCCCGAGGTGTTCGTCGCAAAACAAGATTTAACCTCCTGGCAGAGGCAACCTGAAATATCCTGAGCTGAACTGTCCTGGCAGAAGGGTGCCAATATTTATGGCTTTGTGAACGTGGTGCAGACACTGTACTCACCCTTCTCTCTCGATCTCTTCAGTGTTGAAGGCAAAAACCTGCAAGACATGTAATCATATACTGTAAGTGCTGAGTTCTGGGTTGTGATTGGTCAGGAGGTGTTGATTAGTTTTCTATAACGGCAGCTCTGACAGCAGCGCAGGTTTATATTAACGCGCTCGCTCTGAAACGTTATCGTTTCTATAGTAACAGCTCGTCCACGCGGACGCTCCACATAAACATTGACGGAAGGAGTCTCCGGTGTCAGCGCTTTGTAAAGCTGTAGCTTTAAGTCTTCCGACGTGGGAAAGCAGTAGGGAGGTTTGTTTTATTATAGCCTGTTAGGGGTTTGTTCTCGTACCTGTGCCGCTCTCTGCAGGTTTCCGAAGTGTACGTCCGGGATGAAGAGGACGGGCTGAGCGTCCAGATCCGTCATCGTCCTGAACAGCGTGTTGTCGCCCTTTTTGGGCAGAGCGACCGCCCCGGCACCCGCGTCTTTCCCTAAAGATAGAGATCAGAACATGACGTCATCAACGTCGTCAGAAAACAAATACAACTCTGTTTTAAATTTTATTTTTCTTCTTTATAATGATTCTCACCCTATAAGTTCAAATATTCATTGGAGTTACAAGTAATGCATAATAAACAATAAATAACATTTATTAATATTATTATTGGCAATAAATAACAAATAATAAATGATAAGTAGTTTACATATATATGTACAAAATAATGATATATATATATAAGTGAGTGTTTAATATCCGACCTTTTGACTTCTTGCGGTTCTGCTTCCTCTCCTCGTCTCGGATCTTCCTCTCCGCTCCCTGTTTAAACACAAGTCATTTAGCGCTAATAAAGTGCACTAGATTTACTGCCTACTCCTTTCCTACCCAAGTGCTGCTGTTTTACACACGGCCACCAGAGGGCGCTGCAGATCCACACACCGGCTCTTCATGCACCTCGATCACACTGCGCTCTCCCTCATGCTCAGTGTACACCATGTTAAAGCTAAGACATCTGTGTGTGTGTGTGTGTGTGTGTGTGTGTGTGTGTGTGTGTGTTAACCTTATCACAGAATACTTTGATCTGGCAGTAGGCTCTGTGCAGTGGTTTGTTGCTGCGGTTGTTGTAGCTGTATGTATCGATCTGGATCATCAGTGGCAGGCCCTTCACTCCCTTCTGAGAGGAGAAGTCTGTGCTCAGGCAGTTCACTGTGATGAAGATCTGAAACACACACACACACACACACACACACACACACACACACACACACACACTTTTAGTTAATCCTTGCCCATCCTACAGGTACTACATTAATTTATCAGTGTGTGTGAGTGAGTGAAGTGCAGGAGGGATCTACTCAACATCACTGTAGATTTCAGAAATGTATATTACCCACAACGCACTGCAATCTGGCACAGTTTTTTTTTTTTTAATTAGCCCACCTTAGGGTTCCACAACCCTACATTCCCTTAACCCTATATTCCTATAACCATATATTCCCAGTTCTCTATATTCCCAGAGCTGTATTTTCCCAGAATCCTATATTTGCAGAACCCTATATTCTCAGAGCCTTATATTTCCAAATACCCCGGCACTTTAGTCCGTTTTTTAGCTGTGACCTTTGATGACCCCATGACGAAGCATGGTCATGACCCCTAAGGACAACCATGACCTTTGGAACCCTTTCATAAATTGCCTTAATGTCTCACCTTAAAATATCTTCACTTTAATTAAAATTCATATTTACTACTGAATCTGTAAATGTTTGGAGTTGTTTCCATGGTTACCTTCAACTGGCTAATGCAATAGGTAACGTGCAACGCATGATTAACCAGTAGCTGATGAGACAGACGGCTTTCACAACAACCCATGCTGAACTCTGTCATTACACACACACACACACACACACACACACACACACACACACACATATACATCACTGTGTGAAAACAATGAACATGTGTAATTTGCATAAAACAGCCTGAAGAGGGGCACCTTGTTTTCTTCAGAAGCACCGCCCACTCAGGCAAAGCAGGTGTGTGTTTGAGCATGTCTATCTATTGCCAACTGTTCAGAACACACACAGACACACACACACACACACACACACACACATACAGT